>WEDG01005515.1:0-55223 GCA_017591395.1 Schistocephalus solidus
TCCCTCAGCGTTCTCTAATCGGTTTCTGGTTTATGAACTCCATAGAATAATCAAGGAAATAATTCCTAAAATTATTAAGTGCAGGACATGGTGACAGATGATTCGGACATGACCTTTTAGAGTCAGACCCGAAATTTAAACGAATATTTGGGTCGAAAACAATCAACCACTGTGGAATATTCACGTAATGCCCATTCTACAAGCAAGTTGTAGTAAAAGTATTGTTAATCTTATGTGGCACAGATATTATACCGTACTTCCGACATAGGTTCTAGCTAAAAGACCAGACACTTGTTTCACCGATGTTTCTGCTGCTGGGTGACGCAGCAACGAGGAATTCGGCTTCTCAGTGGGTCCCCCAGCGTTCTTTATGCGGTTTCTGGTATATGGACTCCAGAGAATAATCATGGAAATAATTGCTGAAATTATTAAGTGCAGGACAGTGGAGTCAGATCATTCGGACATGACGTTTTAGGGTGAGAACCGAAATTTCAATGAGAATTTGGGTCGGAGAAAATTAACCACTGTGGAATAACCCCACAATGCCCATTCTACAAATAAGTCGTACTACAAGTAGTATGAATCTTATATGGCACAGATATTATACCGTGCTTCCGACAAAGGTACTAGCTTAAAGCCCAGACACTAGTTTAACCGATGTTTCTGCTGCTGCGTGACGCAGCAACGAGGGGTGCGACTCCTTAGTTGGTCCCCCAGCGTTCTCTATGCGGTTTCTGGTATATGGACTCCAGAGAATAATAGAGGAAAGAATTTCTGAAATTATTTAGTGCAGGGATGTAGTCAGATGATGTTGACATGACTTTTTAGGGTCAGACCTGAAATTTCAATGAGTATTTGGGACGAAGGCAATCAACCACTGCGGAATAACCAGGTAATGCCCATTTTACAAACAAGTAGTACTACAAGGAGTATGAATCTTATATGGCGCAGGTATTGAACCGTACTTCCGACAAAAGTACTAGATAAAAGCCCAGACGCGTGTTTTGCCGATGTTTCTGCTGCTAAGTGACGCAGCAACGAGGGGCTTAGCTCCTCAGTTGGTCCCCCAGCGTTCTCTATGCGGTTTCTGGTATATGGACTCCAGGTAATAATCAAGGAAATATTTTCTGAAATTATTTAGTGCAGGACAGTGGATTCAGATGATTCGGACAGGAAGTTTAAGGGTCAGAACAGAAATTTAATGAGCATTTGGGTCGAAGTAAATCAACCAATGTGGAATAACCCCATAATGCACACTCTACAAAAAATTCGTACTACAAGTAGTATGAATCTTATATGGCAGAGATATTATACCGTTTTTCCGACAAAGGTACTAGCTTAAAGCCCAGACACTAGTTTCGCCGATGTTTCTGCTGCTGCTAGACGCAGCAACGAGGGGTGCGACTCCTCAGTTGGTCCCCCAGCGTTCTCTATGCGGTTTCTGGTATATGGACTCCAGAGAATAATCAAGGAAATAATTTCTAAAATAATTAAGTGCAGGACATGGAGTCAGATGATTTGGACATGACGTTTAAGGGTCAGACCCGAAATTTCAATGAACATTTGGATTGAAAACAATCAACCACTGTTAAATAACCACGAAATGCCCATTCTACAAACAAGTAGTACTACAGGTAGTATGAATCTTAAATGACACAGATATTATACCGTACTTCCGACAAAGGTACTAGCTAAAAGCCCAGCCACGTGTTTCGCCGATGATTCTGCTGCTGCGTGACGCAGCAACGAGGGTTTCGGCTCCTCAGTGGGTCCCCCAGCGTTCTCTATACGGTTTCTGTTACGTGGATTCCAAAGAATAATCAAGGAAATAATTTATGCAATTATTTAGTGCAGGGATGTAGTCAGATGATTTTGACATGACTTTTTATGGTCAGACCCGAAATTTCAATGAGTATTTGGGTCGAAGACAATCAATTACTGCGGAATAACCACGTTATGCCCATTCTACAAACAAGTAGTACTACAAGTAGTATTAATCTTATATGGAACAGGTATAAAACCGTACTTTCGAAATACGTACTAGATAAAAGACAAGAAACTTGTTTCGCCGATGTTTCTGCTGTTGGGTGACGCAGCCACAAGGGGTTCGGCTCCTCAGTGGGCCCCCAGCGTTCTCTTTGCGGTTTCTGGTATGTGGACTCCAGAGAATAATCAAGGAAATAATTTCTGAAATTTTTTAGTGCAGGACATGGAGTCAGATGATTTGGACATGACGTTTTAGGGTCAGACCCAAAATTTCAATGAACATTACGGTCGAGGTCAATCAACCACTGTGGAATAACCCCGTTACGCCCATACTACAAACAAGTAGTACTACAAGTAGTATGAATCTTATACGGCACATATATTGAACCGTACTTCTGACGTAAGTACTAGATAAACGCCCAGACACGTGTTATGCCGATTTTTCTGCTGCTAAGTGACGCAGCAACGAGGGGCTTAGCTCCTCAGTTGGTCCCCCAGCGTTCTCTATATGGTTTCTGGTATATGGACACCTGAGAATAATACAGGAAATAATTTCAGAAATTATTCAGTGCAGGACATGGGAGTCGGATGATTCGGACATGACGATTAGGGTCAGCTCCCGAAATTTCAATCAGCATTTGGGTCGAAGACAATCAACCACTGTGGAATAACCCTGTAATGCCCATTCTACAAGCAACTAGTACTACAAGTAGTATTAATCTTATATGGCACGGATATTAAACCGTACTTCCGAAATAGGTACTAGAAAAAAGACAAGACACTTGTTTCGCCGATGTTTCTGCTGCTGGGTGACGCAGCAAAGATGGGTTCGGCTCCTCAGTGGGTCCCCCAGCGTTCTCTTTGCGGTTTCTGGTATATGGACCCCAGAGAATTATACAGGAAATAATTTCAGAAATTATTCAGTGCAGGACATGGGAGTCGGATGATTCGGACATAACGTTTTTAGGGTCAGACCCGAAATTTCAATGAGCATTTGGGTCGAAGACAATCAACCACTGTGGAATAACCCTGTAATGCCCATTCTACAAACAAATAGTACTACAAGTAGTAAGAATCTTTTATGGCACAGATATTATACCGTTTTTCCGAAATAGGTACTAGCTAAAAGCCCAGACACGTGCATCGCCGATGTTTCTGCTGCTTCGTGACGCCGCAACGAGGGGTTCGACTCCTTAGTTGGTCCCCAAGCGTTCTCTATGCGGTTTCTGGTATACTGACTCCAGAGAATAATCTAGGATATAATTTCTGAAATTATTAAGTGTAGGACATGGAGTCAGATGATTCGGACATGACGATTAGGGTCAGCTCCCGAAATTTCAATCAGCATTTGGGTCGAAGACAATCAACCACTGTGGAAAAACCACGTAATGCCCATTCTACAAACAAGTTGTACTACAAGTAGTAATAATCTTATATGGCACATGTATTAAACCGTTCGTTCGAATAAGGTCCTCGGCTCTGACGTTAAGCAAACACTGGTAAGCAAAATCAGCAAGAGCTCGAAGCAAATGAAGAAGGAAGATTTAAGAGAATCTTCCTTGAGCTCGATTATGTGCACTTATTTGAGCTGTTGATTGGTTTCATCTGTATCGAATCACTAGAAGTCGTGGCTTGAAATGCTGCCAGTGACTACGGAACTCGACCATTCGTTAAAGAGGAGGTAAAACTGCTCCTTCTTAATTTTCTCTTCCCGTCACATCTCGCCTTTCTTAGCTTCCAGCACCACAGTGCCGTATCCTGAGTGCAATCCGTTTCAGTGAGTAAGATCGAACGCTTATTTTAGCACCTATGCTTTCATTATAAACAAGAGAAACACCCCTTAAAAACGTCACTTCATTATCGTTTCCGTATGGCAATAGCCAGTCATATAAGGTCCTCGGCTCTGACGTTAAGCAAACACTGGTAAGCAAAATCAGCAAGAGCTCGAAGCAAATGAAGAAGGAAGATTTAATAGAATCTTCCCGGAGCTCGATTATGTGCACTAATTTGAGCTGTTGATTGGTTTCATCTGTATCGAATCACTAGAAGTCGTGGTTTGAAATCCTGCCAGTGACTACGGAACTCGACCATTCGTTAAAGAGGAGGTAAAACTGCTCCTTCTTAATTTTCTCTTCCCGTCACATCTCGCCTTTCTTAGCTTCGAGCACCACAGTGCCGTATCCTGAGTGCAATCCGTTTCAGTGAGTAAGATCGAACGCTTATTTAACGCCTATGCTTTCATTATAAACAAGCAAACACCCTTAAAAACGTCACTTCATTATCGTTTCCGTATGGCAATAGCCAGTCATATGAGGTCCTCGGCTCTGACGTTAAGCAAACACTGGTAAGCAAAATCAGCAAGAGCTCGAAGCAAATGAAGAAGGAAGATTTAAGAGAATCTTCCCGGAGCTCGATCATGTACACTAATTTGAGCTGTTGATTGGTTTCATCTGTATCAAATCACTAGAAGTCGTGGCTTGAAATGCTGCCAGTGACTAGGGAACTCGACCATTCGTTAAAGAGGAGTTAAAACTGCTCCTTCTTAATTTTCTCTTCCCGTCATCTCTCGCCTTTTGTTAGCTTTGAACACCACAGTGCTGCATCCTAAGTGTAATCCTTTTCAGTGAGTTAGATCGAACGCCTATTTTAGCACCTATGCTTTCATTATAAACAAGCAAACACCCCTTAAAAACATCACTTCATTATCGTTTCCGTATGGCGATAACCAGTTATATAAGCTCCTCGGCTCTCACCTTAAGCAAACACTGGTAAGCAAAATTAGCAAGAGCTCGAAGCAAATGAAGAAGGAAGATTTAAGAGAATCTTCCCGGAGCTCGATCATGTACACTAATTTGAGCTGTTGATTGGTTTCATCTGTATCAAATCACTTGAAGTCGTGGCTTGAAATGCTGCCAGTGACTAGGGAACTCGACCATTCGTTAAAGAGGAGGTAAAACTGCTCCTTCTTAATTTTCTCTTCCCGTCACATCTCGCCTTTCTTAGCTTCCAGCACCACAGTGCCGTATCCTGAGTGCAATCCGTTTCAGTGAGTTAGATCGAACGCTTATTTAGCACCTATGCTTTAATTATAAACAAGCAAACACCCCTTGGAACGTCACTTCTTTATCGTTTCCGTATGGCAATAGCCAGTCATATAAGGTCCTCGGCTCTGACGTTAAGCAAACACTGGTAAGCAAAATCAGCAAGAGCTCGAAGCAAATGAAGAAGGAAGATTTAAGAGAATCTTCCTTGAGCTCGATTATGTGCACTTATTTGAGCTGTTGATTGGTTTCATCTGTATCGAATTACTAGAAGTCGTGGCTTGAAATGCTGCCAGTGACTAGGAAACTCGATCATTCCTTAAAGAGGAGGTAAAACTGCTCCTTCTTAATTTTCTCTTCCCGTCACATCTCGCCTTTCTTAGCTTCCAGCACCACAGTGCCGTATCCTGAGTGCAATCCGTTTCAGTGAGTAAGATCGAACGCTTATTTAACGCCTATGCTTTCATTATAAACAAGCAAACACCCCTTAAAAACGTCACTTCATTATCGTTTCCGTATGGCAATAGCCAGTCATATAAGGTCCTCGGCTCTGACGTTAAGCAAACACTGGTAAGCAAAATCAGCAAGAGCTCGAAGCAAATGAAGAAGGAAGATTTAAGAGAATCTTCCTTGAGCTCGATAATGTGCACTTATTTGAGCTGTTGATTGGTTTCATCTGTATCGAATTACTAGAAGTCGTGGCTTGAAATGCTGCCAGTGACTAGGAAACTCGATCATTCCTTAAAGAGGAGGTAAAACTGCTCCTTCTTAATTTTCTCTTCCCGTCACATCTCGCCTTTCATTGCTTCGAGCACCACAGTGCCGTATCCTGAGTGCAATCCGTTTCAGTGAGTTAGATCGAACGCTTATTTAGCGCCTATGCTTTCATTATAAACAAGCAAACACCCCTTAAAAACGTCACTTCATTATCGTTTCCGTATGGCAATAGCCAGTCATATGAGGTCCTCGGCTCTGACGTTAAGCAAACACTGGTAAGCAAAATCAGCAAGAGCTCGAAGCAAATGAAGAAGGAAGATTTAAGAGAATATTCCTTGAGCTCGATTATGTGCACTTATTTGAGCTGTTGATTGGTTTCATCTGTATCGAATTACTAGAAGTCTTGGCTTGAAATGCTGCCAGTGACTAGGACACTCGATCATTCCTTAAAGAGGAGGTAAAACTGCTCCTTCTTAATTTTCTCTTCCCGTCACATCTCGCCTTTCTTAGCTTCGAGCACCACAGTGCCGTATCCTGAGTGCAATCCGTTTCAGTGAGTTAGATCGAACGCTTATTTAGCGCCTATGCTTTCATTATAAACAAGCAAACACCCCTTAAAAACATCACTTCATTATCGTTTCCGTATGGCGATAGCCAGTTATATAAGCTCCTCGGCTCTCACCTTAAGCAAACACTGGTAAGCAAAATCAGCAAGAGCTCGAAGCAAATGAAGAAGGAAGATTTAAGAGAATCTTCCTTGAGCTCGATCATGTGCACTTATTTGAGCTGTTGATTGGTTTCATCTGTATCGAATCACTAGAAGTCGTTGCTTGAAATGCTGCCAGTGACTAGGGAACTCGATCATTCCTTAAAGAGGAGGTAAAACTGCTCCTTCTTAATTTTCTCTTCCCGTCATTTCTCGCCTTTTGTTAGCTTTGAACACCACAGTGCTGAATCCTAAGTGTAATCCTTTTCAGTGAGTTAGATCGAACGCTTATTTAGCACCTATGCTTTAATTATAAAGAAGCAAACACCCCTTGGAACGTCACTTCTTTATCGTTTTCGTATTGCAATAGCCAGTAATATAAGGTTCTCGGATCTGACCTTAAGCAAACACTGGTAAGCAAAATCAGCAAGAGCTCGAAGCAAATGAAGAAGAAAGAGTTAGAGAAACTTCCCGGAGCTCGATTATAATCACTTATTTGAGCTTTTGATTGGTTTACTCTTTATCGTAGCTAGTATCATAGGAGGATAAACATTATCAGAAAAGACAAGGGAAAATGAGTTGGTCATTTCTGGCTCATAAGCCATCGTCAGGCAGACATATCCAACACCATGCGGTGCACCCTCTTAGGCTTAATGGTTAGAGCGTTGAACGTCATATCAACAGGTTGCGGGATCGAGCCTCACGTGTAGCACTACCTGGGGTTAGTGATGACTGGCTGATAATGGCTAATGAGCTAGAAACGACTGTTTCATTCTCCTGTCTCTGTAGGCAATGTCCATTTATATGTCAATACACACCCTATTTAGTATTTTGAAACGTATTCAGTATGCGGATCGAATCAAATATTTCCTCTGGAAGGGTAAATGACTTCTTTTCTGAAAATTGAAAACCACGCTCGTGTACGTTCGGCAAAGTATGTCACCTCAAAAATAAAATTTACATTTTTCAAACTTCCCGAAAGGCAGAAATACAGGAACTGACCATTCAGGTTGTTTTCTGCGACTTTTAAAATAATTGCGTCCCTTTCAGCATTTTATTTAGGTAAACAATGTAAAGGTATTTGGGTAATAGGAACCCTAGCTGATACAGTGGTTTTGAGCACTCTCAAATTAAAATTTACTTGAGGGAACGAAACAACTAGCACTTTAACATCCGTGTGCGTTTTAACTGCAGGATTTTAGGTCTAAATTACAAAGTTTAGTCTCAGTTAACCCTTACTCAGCAAATTTAAATGCAAACATATCCGCAATAAAAAGCTGTTCCAACTAACGCGTGATTCAAACTGCATGGGATTTGGTTAATTTTACTCGAATAGGGTATTATGCACTCACGCCTAAATATGCGTACTTTAATATGTGACAGCCGGTCAGATCCACGATGAAAGTAGATGCTTTGAAAGAAATATCTCTTAATTTTGTTAGAAATGCTTTTTAAATTTCCAATTGATTAGAGTGCGTTTGGCGAAAAACGAAGGCGATTTTTGCTGTTAGTCAAGATGCAAACGACACATGAATAAAGTAACGCACATAAACTCCAGGCAGCAGACTGTGAATTAAATTCGAAAATGGATTAAACTTATTACCTGCAGTGATTCTGTTTTCAGCCAAATGTCTGTATTTTCAAACATCAATAAAAAGTTATGTTTTTCACGTTTTCAACTGACTGCAAAATATGCCTGTTTAAGTTTATGTTTATCAAACCTATCGAACTAAGGCCATATTTGAAAATGTTTACGTCTTAATCACCCATACGGATGCTCGTATTTCTAATTGACTGCTTAAGCCGTACTACCAAAATACCCCCACTTATTTTTGACTGACAAGACGACGTTCTTATTTAGATGAAATACGTTATTTAAAAGTCGTTTTCATTAGAATGTTTATGGTGTGGTATTTCACAGATGACGCTTTAAGCCTTTTATATTTTTTCAAAGTAAATGCTGGAAAAACCGAAGCCTAATAGTTTCGTTGCGTACTTTCATAACAAGTAGAAATGTTTTTTGCTAGCGGAAAATTCTGTCCCTCTTAATAATTTAACAAAATTTACTATTTTTACTTACTTTTAGACCATCTGCGATCATTATTGAGGTAAAATGTGGACTTAAAAATTGTGAAAGATTATTGTAACGGCTTTTGTTATGCCCACTTTATTTTATAAATGGCACAAAAACATAAATTTTTCTACTTGTTGGAAGGCTTCTCAACGGTTACCTATCAAATATAAAATATTTCTTTAAATTGCGAGTACAACGAGACAACATTCTGCCAGTTTGCGGTACCACTCGTTTTTGAAGGCAAAATTATTTACAGATTCAAAATGTGTATTGAAAGTGTTTATGCTTTTAGAATGAAAGAAGCACTGATTCGTATCTTTCCATATTGCATTTTTTGCGGGTTAAAGAGTCAATTTTCAGATTGATTGGGGATGTTTTAAGCATGGCTTTCTTGTTAAGAAAAAGACTTTACACAGGCAGATGATGGAAAAATGCAGATATGAACTGAAAACATATGTGAATAAAGAGGGCCTGGATTAAACGCAAATGCTTTTTTCCAAATATCATAAACCATTTTTAAATAAATTTACTCCGAATAGTTTTCTGCATGAGGAGAAGTATGGTTGCTTAAATCGCTAGATTTTTTATAAAAATCCTAACATAGTATGTACGCTGACCTGCTCGTGTCAGTTTTGTTTATTATGTTTCGTTTATTGGGTGATCTGTTGCTGTTTGATCGGTTGTTGAGAAATGTTTTCAGCAAGCAATAAACGAGACTGAGTTCACCTTAAGGTGCTTTTAACATATTTCGACTGTTATGCATTGCAGGCAACGAACTAACATTGGCCAATAAGGCTTTGCTAAGGAAATTATCAATAAAGATTAGTAGAGGGTTGGAATCCCTCCGAATTCACCAAGCTTTTCACAAGTGGTTCAAAAGAATGAAGGTTAGGTTAAAACCATTTACATTCAATATTTTGTACTACATTTTCGATCCCTAAAAGCGTATGGTCATGGTTCGTAAATCGATTTCTTTAATTTCTTTCACATTATATTAAGGGATAAGAAGAACTTGACGATCATGTGAGCACTAATCACAATGTTTTCCACATTATTTCTGTCTAAGCATGTGCGAAATTTTATTTTATCAGGTTAAACTTATACGAACGCAAGAATAAATCAGGTGAGGAGTAGAATAGAGAAGGTCTGATAAATGGAACAGCAGTTTTCTTCACATAACGTTTTTGACCTTGTACCCAAACTTATCATAAAATATGGCAATTGACCAACTTCCAAACGATCACGTTGGATTTTCGCTGCACCAATACAGAAGCAGATCCGGAGATGGTATACTTTATCCGAGATGTGCAACCATAAGGAATGTCACATTTGTGAGTTCAGTGGAAGCGTATGCGGAGGCTCACGCCGAGTTAGCCAATGACACATATTACGCACTTCCGAGGACTGACCGGATCGGATCGTGGCCGTGTGCTTGAAAGGGGTTGATCCTATAGACTTGGTTTTCAATGCACTTAAAGCATTCTTCTCACTTAAAACAATCTGATGCGTTGTCAGTTACAAACGGTGGCTTGGAAGGCTATCAAATGACTAGATCATGCAATATTCTTCGAACGGCATGGCAGGTTACCATGGCTTCTTATGACCTTAATGGCACTAAAGATCAGCTGAAATTCGAGCCACAATTTCCGGTTTCTGTGAATACCTCGACCGTTTTGTGCGAAGCAGATTTGGGTCACACACCTAGATGGGATGTTTTACTCTGATGGCCACTGCGCCCCACGTCGTTTCTGGTCTTCTTCACTGCGACATGATATTACTCCCAGAATGGTACAGAATGTGCAGTTTAAGTCTACTGTAAAAAAGTAACTTATTAACGCGCAAAGCCCTGTTCTTGCAACCACCATGCGGCGAGACACCTTTGCACTGCTGACATTTAAAATCATTGAACGTTAGCCTAGGTGCTGGTTGAAACTCACAAATTCGCTTCTGTAAGCAATAATTAGTGATCCAAACCTGCTAAGTCTGTCTTAAATATCTTATTTTCGCAGCTTCCCTAGTTGGGGAGAGTCTGCAATAATGCTGGCATGTACGTCAAAACAAGCTTGCGATATGGTTTGGGCTTTCAAAATCTTCCCAGTTAAATCCCGCAAGGCTCTCTTGAGTCGCAAGCAGCAACTGATGAGCTTCTTAGATGACTATTTTGTGACCAACATCGCCTTCTTTGCCACCCCTTAACGGGTTTCTGTATATTTGGACTTGCGGCTTTCAAATGCTCGAGGTATAGTTAGTTTAGTTCCTGTATATAGCTGCTCCGAGATAATACCTGCAGTTTACCTCGAAGAGAAGCTGCCGTCACTAGACTTAAAGGCACGAATATCCAAGCATCACCCATCAAAATTTACAATTTTTGTAATTCAGACTTCGACTTGTATAAGAAAACTCAAAATTGGTGAGTTCGTGGAATGTTTTCACCAACTTATTCGTATATTCAATAAAATTTAATAAGCACTTTAGCACTTAAACGTTCTCATCAAATTTAAGTCTGAATATTCTGGGATGAAAGGCAAAGAAAGACGTGAGATTCAGGAAACGCCCACGGTATTTGGGACCAGTCATAAACTCGGTGGTTAAGTACGCTGTATGCGTATGATTGTTAAAAACCTCGGCATTTCTATAGAACAAGTGGAATAGTCTTTTTACTTCCATGAAGGCTATTATTAATAACACTCTTAATGGCTCATGGCAAATGATTGCATTTAAAAAAAAACCTTATTACCCGGCCTAAGGGTATAGTTAGTGAACAATCTCATAATATTGCATTTGGAATTTAAAAACGAATTTTTCAATTGGAAAAGATTCGTTAAGTGGAGTTGTAATATCGATACATTTGCGGGATAATTGTATGCTATTATCTTACGGCCGTCTGTTTAAAATTACATTAGACAAACCATTACTACTAAAAATGGAAATTTTTTATTGATTTTCGATGCCCTTAAAAAACAAAACGTTTATAGAAAACAGGCCAGAAAATATTTTGCTTGGTATTAATTCGATAGTTAATCACGTCGTCTTCAAATGTTAAAGAGAGATTATTTTACGGTAGGTAAAGTTTGAAATTTTTAATTTGATTAAGGCCTTGCTCTGTCAATTCGAATATCATCGTATAATTTCTTTTATATATGCTCCAAATTTAGTAATCTCCACAGCCCACAACCATTACAGCATTTTATACAAGAAACGTATGGTATCTGCTAAAAACTGTAGAGAAAAACATGACATTGATTACGTGCCAAATGTTGAGCATGTAGACGACAATCCTTTGTCACACATACACTGTGGCTTAGGCTCAAAGTAATCAAAGAATTGGAGATATTTGTACAACCTAAATCTTAACGTCCTAACAGTATATAAAATTGAATCACAAGTGAGTTTCCTTCCAACTGAATTCAAACAACGATACTTTTATCGTTTTATATTTGAATATTAAGGGCAGAGAAAATCAATAAAAGAAAGCATACTACTGATTATAATGAATATTGCCATTTCCATGTGAATGTTTGCCTCCTTTAGCAATTTGTTTAATTTTCCTGGGTTTAATAAGTGAAGGAGCCTTACTCAATTTCCGGCGCTCAGTGAGAGTGTAATTATCAGTTCAACGGGACGGTCTGTGATTTCAGTTGTCGTATTCGTAATTCCAAGAACAGGTAGTTACCCTGTTCATACCTGCCCAAGTTAATAAGTATAACGTGACCAGTTTATTTAAACAAATCTTTCTGCAGAATGGCTTCCTTGTCAGAGATTGCCCTCTGTCATTATTCCAGAAACTCCAAGGATTTAGATATATCAAACATTTTCTATTTGAATATGACCACGTACTTTGCAAACGTTAAACATACCGATTTTGTTCCAATGAGAGAAATAGGCAGACAATCAAAAAGCTTACTATATTTTTAAAATAAACTCAAATTCATAAGCTAAACAAACACTACCATTCTCATAAAATATGCAGACATTGACATCATCAAACGAGTTGTGCCTTGCATACTAAGTCACCTATTTTTGCACAAAAGTTTTGATTAAAGCCCAAGGCCCTCCTCGACCTCCAAGGCCCAATCTACTTTAGCAACACTCATTTCTGGATATAAGATGGTCCAACTGAAATGCGAAACTAAATTCATTAAATATGTGTTTCTTAACAGAATTAGGAAAGCAAAAAGAAACTGAAATGAGGGCTACCAGACCACATGTTTCATAGTACATTTCTGCTTTTTCAAAACTGCATTTAACTTAATTGTAAATTCATAGTAGTCACCGTCTGTCTCGTTGTGTCTGTGTCACATTTTGCCCGCCTTGGTGAATAAGAGAAAAACACTGAGTTGCCAGAAACAGACAGGAATGCTTTGCGGTTTTAAAATAAGTCCAAAATATGCCTATAAAGTAGACGGCGTCACTATTGTGGTTAGCATCCTAAGGAATATGAATATTTGGAAACTGCTAGAATAAATCAACTCCTCGTTCACACTTCTAGCATTTATAACGCGATAACTCAAAACCTGTTCAATTTTGTTGTTGTCTGTTTCACACTTCATGAGCTAAATGAAAATAAATACGACGATAAAAAATTCTGGTTGCATAAATTGACTGTCACAGTACAAGATTAAGATGCTGTCTCTCAGGTGACAACAAAGCGAAACACGTACAACCAAAAGACACATGTGAACAACCGTGGAGCTTTGGAGCGTGTAAAACGCTTTTAAGGAAATTGTAGCTTTCGTTTTTGGTTGCACTCACAACGAAAAACATAATTTATCCAGGACTTAAATCTCCAATTTAGGATATGGTATTGGAGTGACACATGCGACAGTCAATTGTTCTCATAAAATCAATTTAAGTAACGGTTAGACAAAATGTTGTAACCAAAACAAAACCTCTTAAAATCCCATTCAAATGTCTTTAAATTCTGCACTAAATGCAATTATATGTCGACCTTAAGTGAACCACCGGGTATTTTTTCTTTTACGAATGAATAAGGAATGACTGAAATTACCAGACCATCTTTGCATAGGTGGTCGGCAAACTGGCAGGTTTTGTCGAATTTTTTTTCCATATCAGGGTCAGCTAGTTTTTTTTCCTAACATCTTCCTCATAATTTCCTAAAATCTTATGCTTAAATCAGATTTATTTATTTTGGCACATCTAAATCCTTCTTTAATTCTGATTGCTCTGCTTCTACATTTTTATTAAGTAATCGTTTTCTTCAAGGCAGCTCAAACGTTATTATATCCTTCCAGCACAAATTGACGTTTATTGCAAAATGCAGCCAAAACAAAAGCGAGTGAAGAATGTTTTGTGACATTTTATGAATGAAGAGTTTATATTGATGTTTGTATCAGTGCAAGTTTTCCATACCTGACGTAAGCAAATGGCCATTAGTTTATTAGTGGGGTCCAACATAATCGTTTGCATAGAATCGCTTTCTTTGACTTCTTTATGTGTAAGTAGAATTCTAAAGAAACCTTACCACTAATAAGCCTTCTCTATATCTATAGGTTATGATGCATTATCCCTTCAGAAATAAAAGGTATGTCTTGTTTATAATGGTGCTGCACCCAGGGCTTGTATGTAGTTCGTATACTTTAGTGGCTTTAATTTTATATAGAGTCTGTAAATTTCATAAAAGGAATATTGATTGTAACATGATTGTATGATGTCCAATTTAGCTCAAGCAAAACATAAGAAATCACATCTAAGTGCCATCAATTTTAGAGGGATTAAGACTAAAGTATCAGTTGGGCAAAGTAACGTTTGGGTACACAATCGCGCTAAGAAAAGTGTTAGTTAACATTTTCTGTCTGCTTAATAAAAAAAGTTTCTGAATTAAGAATTATCCTTCAAATTATCCTTTTTGATTTTATTTATGGCAAATGCTCCTTCGTTTGGTTTTGTGTATCAACCACTTAATTAAGGAGTTTCCTTTTTTTCTGCTAACTATGTTTCGGCATTTTAACTAAACTGAGTTCCCTTTATATTTAATTTTGAAGTTGGCGAAACAGATATAAACTGTAATGTAAATCTACCAAGCCATTTATATGTTTCCACTTGATGCAATATTCTCATCTGCGAAAACTTTATGCTCGTTTATATAATGTGGGAAAAATAATTCCTGGAACATTGACGCGCAGACCTTCATGAAAATCTGACCGTTCCTTTTATCAAAAAAGAATGTAATGTTTGTTGGTACGCATTAATATTCATGATTTTCCAAATTTGCATTTGACTTTGTAACTGAATATCATGTGACTCATCTTCCCCTTATTGGATATTACGTTGATTCTATATTAACAGCTGCAGACGAGTCAATCAGAACATAACAATTGAATTGGTATTTGGGCAATTTATAGCAGAATCACTGTAATTCAGGGCAATAAGCGGTATGTTTCGGAAGTTTGTCTTATGCAGAACTTAGACAGTGCCTTTTCTGTTCTAACCAAATATACATTTTAAAATTCTAAAAAAAACTTGTGTGCTATTTACTTTATCAGATGACTTATCCAACCAAAAAAGTACAAGCATATTTGACATCTGATCTTTTTATCACGTGTCAACGTCAAATGCTACTTAAACTAGTGTCAACCTCCAAGAACATTACAAGTATTATCGTATTAAATGAGTATGACCACAACTATTTTTTCTACTACTACTACTACCACTACTAATACTACAACGTGTACTACTTATACTTATAACAGCATTATAATGAAAACTACCAAAATATTTTTCACGATCGGTACCATAACTTCGATTGGCAGTATGTCTAGCAACAATAATTCTGTAACCTTCCAGCTCTCTTGCACAATATCTACTACGTTTTCGCCGTTATTATTGTAAAGTATCACATGCGCAGTTTTACAGGAAGTTTTGCTGCTATCAACGATTATGTGGTCTTTATACTTTGTGTATTTCATTTATTAATATTTTTATAAATACAGACGCTAAGAACTCCAAAGAAGAACACATGCCCAGATAGAGGCTGGACATATAATAAAAGATTGTACTACGTAACTAGCAGAACAAATCGTACGCAGAAGTGAAGCTAAAATTGAGAACTTCCAACCAAATGGATCAGTGAAATGTAAATTGGTTTTCAAATAGCTGGTTATCAGAAATTTTAAAACCAATAAACTCGTGGGCAATAATTTCACTTGACACCACTGCGAGAACTTTAGCCTGATAAAAACAAGTATTAGTTACCCAATTCCCAAGAGCAGACACTGCATAAAATTATCGTTTTTAAAATGTTAACATAAGATCATCCTCATTTTACGACCCACTTTGCCACAAAAAGCGCAATGTGTTACGACCCATTACATTCTACTAAAGGTAAAAAACCTTAAATCTAATCGTAAAAAGGGTTGGAATGTTTTCGCCCATGGTAGTTTTCATCAGCATCCTCAATGTATATTCTCTTTCCCATTTGCGTGATATGCTGCTTGTCCATCTAACTAGGATTAATCGAAAGTCTCGTTTTTTTATGTTTTATGCCTTCGGCGCTTCAAGCATGACAATTTTTTAAGGCCACAAAGTGATGATCATCTACGTTTTGTAGGTCGAAACACGGAAAACGTATATCATAGCCTCTGACCAAATCTGTATTTCTAGATTATGAGGTGATGACTTGAATGTACGCAACGTAATTTGCACATGACACAAGGTTTCTGTAAAAATTACTCATTTTGAAATAAAATTAACCTCCACGATTATGAAGGGGGCCAGATTTTCGCAAACAGCGTTTTCTAATATCCTCTGCAAGCCCAGCCAGTACCTTAAACTGCGCAGGTGCAACTAAATCACCTACAGCCAGTGGGCAGTAATCATAGGGAAAAAGTTCACACATGTTACCACCAGGTGTAAGTACAGTTCAGTTCAGTTAAGATAATGGCAGAGGGATCTGCCAGTGCTTATATCCTGATCAATTAGCGCGACTTGGACGGATACGAGTATGAAGATGCAAGGCTTACCTTTAGTGGAAGTAGGTTTGAGGTTTTCAAACATCGAATTCTGTTACCATAACAGTGATTTAGTTAACGTTTTGGTCACCAATTCCACCGTCGCAAATATTCACAGGCGCGGGAACGTGAAGTACTTCTCTGACAGCTCATACATGTTTTGAAATTCTTGACTGTTTTTTACCCGGTAGCAGCTGTCAAATATGTGGGCCACAGTTGTGCTAACGTCAGCCATTTCCATACGCTAACTTGGCTTGACAAGACAGTGTCCTCATATCTGCGTGGATAAGCGCCCTGCTCCACAGGCGCAAGTAAAGCTATTAATAAACATGACATTAATTAACAAGTTATATTTAAATTTTTCGCAGGGTGCTCTTAAAGCGAAGAAGTAACTCCATTTGCAAAAAACATGCCCATTAAGTAAAAAAACCCTTGAACAAATCATTCATCAAACTTTGTACCAAGCTTGACTTCCTGAAATGCAAAATATGTTCAACCTTCACATATGGAATTGTTATTAATTTACTCTCATAGTGTCCTTCTTATTTGCGTTTTAAATTGTATCGTGTGAAAAATAGAAGAATAACTACAAACCTAAAAGAAAAAACGTATTAGATTACAAATGCGGGCCGTTGTAAAAATTATAGTTTTCTGTATACTTTAGAATTTTACTAACTACCTTATATTTTTAAACATCATAATTTGAGACAATTAAACTTACAACATTAGGAGTGCATAAAGAAGCCTTTAAAGCTCCTTTATAATTAAAAATTGAGCACGAGGATAAAACTTCACTCAAGTTTTCTTCTACCTATCGGCTAGTAATTTGATGCAGATTTATGTCTCTACTCAGCATCCTGATGGCATTAGTCGCACCGGTTGAGGTTAAGAAAATGAGAGAAAAGTGTGTGGTAAGTACGTGCAGCAACTTAAATAACGGTGCCATTTAATCCTCCCCCCCAGCCATTATCTGCTCCATTTGTGGTCGGCGTTTGATACGGAAGATGCCATTGCGCTTCATCGATTTTTTTACAGACGCCTTGCGCTTCATCGATTTTATGCAGACCTGTGGGCTAATGCTACAGGCGTTAATGGTCGCTTGAATGGCTGTGATATTTGCACACAAAAGTAGGACCTGATTGAGCCAAGTGATTTGATGTCGACTGCTGTTACGACGTTGGATGACAAATGTGAAAGGTGAGGAGTCTCTGTAGAATGTCGTATTGCATTTAGTTGGGAGAAGTGTGGTCCTTTGGGCTTTCGTGCGTGTTGCACTCACCCAGACGCGCCTAGAAACGGCTTTAGACAGTATGTGCCACAAGCACTCTGGGAAACGTAATGTACAGACTTGGAGCTTTTGTCTTTGCCGCAAAAAGTTCTAAGACGATGTGCAAATTATGTAGCCGAAATCGATTAGATAGTACGGAAGTACCACGCAAGATTCCCTAACAGGCAACAGGTGGTACGTAATCTATCTAAAAGAGTAATTATTAACAACGATAACTGATAATAACTATGTTGTCATTATGGTAACGAAGACGGTAGAAAATGCAAGGCTTATATGACAGAGTGCACAGCATATACGGTAGTTGGCGCATTTATGACGAATGAGATCATATGCTCTTTTTTAATGCACTAACCATTTTTACTGTGATTTTGCTGATTTAGCCTAAACTGGCTTCCGTGCGGGTAGAGAGGATCCCAAAGAGAAATACCGTCGACCACTAATGTGCAGACCTGGATAACGTTTTTGACTTAGCTGACCCAATCAAGAAGTCATAAGAAAAGCTGTGTGCCCAGGGGACTGGTGATTTGAACTCGAGTGCGTTGAGCACTGAGCTTTTGATTTCAAAGCTCTGACAACTTTACAAAGCACCAGTTCCCATGTGTCTGTGAAACCACCGATATTTATTCAACCGGATATGAGAGAGTGGCTCAACCAGTAGCCAGAAAGCCAAAGCGCAGATAGAGATTAAATAATAATAAAAGACGAAAGGGAGATGCCTTCCTAAATTTTGCATTCATTGTTCTGTAACATTCGTCAAATAGTTGCTCGCTGCAGCGTGATTTTCTGGGAGGTCAGTTAATCGGAAATCCTCATAAAAACAAAATTTCCTATATTCGCTCTTGCAACTGTGATGCGTCGGTGAGAACGCATCTGATGTTTTCTAGTAAAAATTGGCTATTGGTCTGACTTGTAAGAATGCGCAAATTCTCAACCTTCCTGCTATGTCACCATCGTCAGGGCTTTTAATATAGGACCATATAACACGTTTCGCCATCTTCGTTTTGGATCTCTCCCAAAATCGGGCACCTAAAAAATTCGTCAGGTCAACAACATATAATTTCGCTTGACGTACAACACATACGACGAACAAAAGTTAACTCGAATTTTCGAGCCAATTTTCAAAGAAGCGTATTATCACACATGTCATGCTGTAAGTTTAAATCACAGTTCCCCTTAACGTTTCGGTTGGCATTGCGTTTAAGTTCACAAATGGTTCCTTTTGTCGTCTAGTAACCCTAACTTCACGTAAATCATAGACTAATCTCTTAATATACTGCTTATTGTCCTGGAATGTAGCGCTAGAGCACATATTTGGTAAGAGAATTCATATTTTACTCCTCGAACTTAATCCTTAACTCATTTTCATGCTAAATTTCAACGTGATTAAATTTATGATATCTCTGATAAAAAGTATAAATAATGTGAAAGGGTTTTTGAAATAAATGGATGAAATTCAATCAAAATATCACCCAATTGTTTTTTAAAATCTGTCATTCTTCATGATAATTTGAGACGTTGTGGATATTGAGCTCTTTACGCAAGAGAGCTGGTCGGGTACGATCTAACGCGTCATAAATGGAAAGAATGCTTTGAGATAGTAATTTTAGACGTTCAAACAAATTTTCTTTCATAAGTAGACATTTAACTGTTTGAAGTGAAGCCTAAAATCAATGGTCTTTAAGTGAATACAATTAACATCAAAAGGCAAAATAAACGTTTAAGCAGAACCCTTTGCCTCAGTGTTTTTATAAATGCTTTTATCACTGATTAAATTGAAGCAATTTTTTTTAACTGCATGTCATATAGATTGAGCAGATAAATCACAAGTCTTTCATTTTGGTAAAATTAAACCCTGAAAGTTCAGCGCAGTGGGTTATTGCTTAGCGAAATGTTAACTTTGCCTTTGGGGAGAATGAGCACTTTTAACCAAAGACTTCAAAAAAATGAAGAATGCTGATGTGGTGAGCTAAATTCTTAGAGACATGCGGTAAGATCTTATCAAAACTGCCGATCATACATGGAGGAGCAATTGTAAGCATGCAATTACATCAAATCTCAATGTGAAAGGCCTATTCATTTCCACTTTGGTGATCTTAAGTTATGTTTTGCTAAAAGAGTTGGTTTTCACTGTTCAAACACTCTTCTAACCTTTAAGAGAGGTGCATATTGGGCCCAGGTAGTAATTGACCTTTAAACTCCCAAAATGCACTGCTCCTTAAGTGACAAAAAGTAAATTATTGAGCATAAATTTCAAAGGAATGTATAGTGATCACCTATTGAGCTACATTTTTAAGAGACAAATAGTAAGTTCTAATCATCCTCATTATCATACATAAGAGGATTAGGTGTATCGTGCAATCAAATCGAATCTCAATATACAATGCATGCAATTCATTCTTATTTCGCCCGGATTTTGTCGAAAAAGGCCGATTTTCCTTTTTGGAACTCTCTCATAGCCTGCCAAAAACGTGTTCTTGTCTGTTGCTAGAGCTTTTGAGCTTTTGAATGTACTTTGTGTGCGTTTGGAAGAACAATCTCTTGTATAGTCATTTTTTCCAGTAATTGTTGCTTCCAAAAGAGAGCAGATGAAAATATCGATTAAAGCAAGGCATGATTGTTTGACGAAAGCCGACTCACTGCTTTTATAGGTCGGAGCATTCGGAAATGAATTTTCTCAATATCGATTTTTGCCTTTTTGTATCGCGTTTCTACATTTTTTATTGTGAAGGTCTCTCATCGACTGTGACTTCGAACGCAAACGTGGATAAGGCCCCGAGAACCCATAAGAAGCCTTGCTTCGAAGGACAGATAGAAGCAGCTATCTTCGAGGCCACAGAAGATGGTGTGGTGGACATCAAGACTTCTGTTGAGCCTCTTCATCTAGAGGCCGAAGAGCGGGAGGGTGAGAACAGATCACATTGGGACAACTTGCTAAGCCACACCATCTCCGTCGACGGCGAACGTATCCCCGGCAAACTACTTCATCAGTGCAGTCTTGAGGTAAATTGGTTTGTTAAGTTTAGGAGAAAAATTGCGACCGACTACCGAACTGAAAGCAATATGACGTTGGATGTAATCGTCCACCTAGCTCTCCGAAAACCATAAACCTTTTTCGAATCAAGCAATTGACAGAATAAACTTCAAAAAAATATAATGTTTTGGCAATGAGTAGCGTTTTTACCATATTTCTGTTGACTGCCAGTCAAAGTAGGAACGATTTTAAAGCTTGCTTGTTATTACTTGCCATGTGTACCTTTTATACGAAAATGCAGTTTGCTGCCCGTCCGCTCATAGCGGTCAACTGTGTACCCATCTCTGCTAATCGGCAACTTGTATAACAGCATAAAGATTAGAGCAATTGATTTAGCAACAAATTATTTCGTCAATGTCTACAAGTCTGCCTGCTGAAGTAAAGCTTAGAAGAAATTATATAGTCAAATGTTTTCCGCTCAGGATATGGTTATATGGAGTTTTCCTTTTAAAACGTTAACATGCAGTAGTTGAATATCCTTACTTTTGCGATATTTTGAGCACTAGGCATTTTTTACCCTATCAAGAACTAGATTGTGTTTTAGGCAGTAGATCACTGATAAAAAGGACAAAGAGACTAGAACGACAATTTCTGGCTTAGTAGCTGTTATCAACCAGCCATACCCAACCCCAGGTAGTGAATCACTGGAGGCTCGAGAGTGCACCCCAACTCACAACGAGACGAGTGAGATCCGTTTGCAATTGGTGAGCGTTCATCAGCGCATGCCAATATTCTTGATCTAACTAACGGCAAGACAACGTGCCCGTTGCTCAATAGTTAGCTTTAAATTTCTAATAAGCAGATCGGAGTTTCGAGCCTCGGATGGTGGAGCACTCGGTGTTGGGGATGGCTGACTGATGACTGCTAATAAACCAGAAATGGTCAGTGTGATGTTCGGTGTCTTTTCGATTATGTTCTATTGCGCATAACACTAGCCGTTTTACGGGTGCTGGCGGTGCTCAAAAGTTTTGTCAAACTGGTCTCTTTCCAAATACACGACATGTGATGTCCATGAGACGCTCTCATGTCTTTGTCTGTAGTGTTACAAATACACACAATGTTTTCTTGGGCTACCAAATATGGGTTCAATTATCACATTGCGTCTGATAGAACTTTGTAAATAAAAAAATACTTATAACTATCCAACCTTGTTCCAGTAAACGTAGACTGCAAAGAATGAGGACCGTCAAGGACGGCGATGCTTCAGGATGGGTATACATGAGTTTTGTCTCGTGACGAGAAGATCCTTTATATTCCTTAAAAGTCGTCACCTGGTGAGTGTGAGCACATCCTGATAAGACAAACTTTGTAAATTGCCTCAACCACCGGTTCGTTAGCGTGACTGGAGATTCACAAAAAATGGCCATTTTGTCGACCGATAGATTATCCCTCCCAAAAAAATGTTTAAAAATTAGTCAATAATTGTTCTATCAGCCAGTGAGACTGGTGAGTTGAGTTGAATATTTGCGATTGTCGAGACAGCGTCAATAAAATTAAGCCTTCGCTGCAGACTTTTCGGCAAACCGTCAATACATATTCAATCCAGAAACTCGTAAAAAATAGACTGGTGGGTTTAACTAAACATGTAAATGAGAATTTATGATGAAAAATTGTTTTGACGGGACATTGCTTGTGATCAGTGGAAATCGACGAGAACGGCACTGACCCTCTGCATATTTTTGAGATCCATGGCTTTTTTGGATGTCAGAAAAAATCAAAGAAAGAGGGAATTCTAAATGCGTGGTTCGCAAAACTGAGGTTAAGAAAGAGTACGTCAATAAATTTGGAAAATACTTGATGACATTTTTGATAGATATTCGAGTGAAAAGGTTTCACGATAAAACACACAACGCTTTAAAGCATAATTGTTTATGCGCTAATGTACGTTAGATTAGTGGCGATTGCCGGAGTTCCATTTTAGCCTTTGGTGCAATGTATTCCCGCAAAATCTAAAAAAATATATTAGAGGATTTTGAACGATTTGAATAATTCCTTTAACCCACTTGTGAAAAACGCAGTGGCCACGGGGGGATCTGAACCCACGCCCACAGGGGGAAGGCTTTAGTACAGCTAACGCTTAAGCCAACTGACCTACGAGGCCCCACCGGGAGCCAAACGAGTAAAGTTACCCGCATAGCCTACTGCAACGTCTGGCATCCACCAATTCTGATACAGAAAACTGATTGCCCAAGCAGGATTTCCTAAACAATCAATCTAGAAACCACCAGATGACAACCGGGCACAATGAATTAGCAGAGGACTTTGGCAGCTTTGACAAAATTCCTTTGACCCACTTGTGAAAATCTTGGCGGCCCCGTTGGGATGCAAACCCACGCCAGCAAGCGGAAGGCTTTCGTACAGCAAATGCTCTAGCCAACCTTTATGTACTTTATGCTTTCCATGACTCTAGAGACCCAGTCATATTTATTCGAAAAAGATGCATTCCCATACCATTATATTAAGCCATTTGCTTACTTTTCCCAATTTAAACCAGCAAATGGATTAAGATATTTTCCCAACTGAAATTTTACAGCCATGATAATTGTTAACACCTTTGCGTAAATGTTTTCATAGTCAACTTTTCCAACAATAAAGGATAAAACCAAGTGTTTATGTTAATGGAATGGAGAAGATTCCATACATGGACAACAAAAAACCTTGAAACCAAGGGGACTATTTGGGCGATATAAAGACAACTTTATGACCTAAATGACACCCTTTTGTAAAGTAAACAGAGCAATTGACAGAGTTCAGAGCCTTGAGCGAAGCTTATTTTCAATGTCAGTTTCAGCAAATCAATTTCTTCAGACCTCACCACGCCAAACTGGTGATAAACTGACAGTAATTAACGATTTGAGTGCGAGTGAGCCAGGAAAGGTCGCAAGAAGCACGGACATCAACGGAGCTTGGTTAGTAGTCCATTAGCATAAGTATGTTATTGCAGGAGAAGTGAATGCTCTGGAAAATGTACATCACTAATCTGTAGCTGTCTGCGACAATGGACTCAATTGAGCATCCTCAATGCGCTGCGTATAAATTCCAATACCGATGATGGCATCTTCCATTGCTCTAAAGGAGCATTTTAAATGTTTTCGCGTAGCCACTCGAAAAAATACAGTTAAAATTCCCGCAAACATCAGATATCTATACAAAATTACGCAATATTTAGGGATCCGCATACTTTCGAGTGTCTTTGACGGGGTTCACCGAAAGGAGATGTAGGTAGTCGAGCATACATGAATGCGGGAAGTGACTAGCGATACTGCGGCCTGTCAAGGTGACTTTAAATCTCCCTAAGGCATTCGTTTTCCCGAGAGTTTCCATCACATATCTTCTGTTTTTGACCATGAGGTCTCTTACTTAAGTGCATTGCCGTTGGTTATAGCTCCATCCATGGTGTTGAGGGACAGAGAGCGAGAGAGAGAGTTGCCGCAGAATATGACCCAAACCTTTTTTCAAGCCATTGCAAAGTTGATCCTAAATGATCAGCATAAATTGGCTCCTTTGGAATTTTTTGGTGGAAAGATTAACGCAGCAACAAGATTGCAAATGACATTTCATGAAGTGCGGACCACGAATCCTCTTTCAGGTAAAAGGAATGCTTAGTGAAAAGAACTTTCACTTGGAAATGTCGTGCTTCTTTCTACAAAGTGATTTGACTTAGCGAACACCTTTTGATATATACGTTGGATTAATGTAGCATGTTTGTTTAATTAATGCATTCATCTCTTGTGGTCGTACGTGACAAAATGATTGCTATTCAGTTCGCGTCTACATCTTTACTTGACTCTTGGTGTGATAACGACTAGAGAATG
Organism: Schistocephalus solidus; assembly: GCA_017591395.1. NCBI lineage: Eukaryota > Metazoa > Platyhelminthes > Cestoda > Diphyllobothriidea > Diphyllobothriidae > Schistocephalus > Schistocephalus solidus. The sequence continues at coordinate 24,626 of WEDG01005515.1, forward strand.
TAGTTCTCTGCCAATGGAACCTTTGGCAACCCGCATCCTCCTGCAAAACTAATCGCACAACCTAGGCAGTCTTAGTACAGCATATGGGGCAGAGAGGTCATTGCACTTAATAATCGGCTGCCAACCAGAGAACCAACACCCAAACACTTCACGGTTCACACAGTTTTCAGCTCTTGCCAAAATTTTAGCTCTATCGAACTTATTAGTGTGGCCGTCCCACAGCATGGGCCGCGACCTCAAAATTAGAGTCCTTCCTTCTCACTGTCACCGCATGTTCGTCTATTAGCGTGTGGAGTTGTCTATCGGGTCCTCAGCCGTATTAGACTCGTCTGTAACTGCACCAGATTTGGTAAAGGACTCCAGACATTTCCTGCATTGGCAGCGGGTCTTTTACCCACATTACCTGGTGCCTAAGAGACGTTCTTCTTTTGCAAATACAGCGGAGTGCTTTATTTTCTTAGAAAAGTTTGCAAGTATACGTTTTTGAGGGAGATATTGTTGACAAACGCTAGTTTTACTGCCAGCAAAGCCGATTTTCATAGATAAAGGTAGTAGACTTAAAATAATGTGCGTGGACGAAGTAGATCTTCGGTCCAAAATTGTTTGACATCGTCATATTTTGGTCAAACATGAAAAGGAAAGTTCAAACATGTTGAACACGCGTCCATGATTTTATGCATTTGCTTATTTTCTCTAAATGTCAAGGTTATTGAAGTTTTTCACTACTTAAAACGACCTACAAAGTGTAATTTCCTTGTAAGGAAACTTTACTGACTAGTATGAAAGAAGACCTGAAATCTCAATGATAGGTCTTTGGAAGTATGAGGTGATCTAGGGATGTTGGATGGCCATATCATTCGGACACTCATGTCTGAGTTTGATTTGATTTGGAAAAGCCACTGTGTTCATAAGTATAGCTTTTGAAAATTTTCAAAGTTCATTCACATCTCATCGGGTAATTTTTCGGTTCTACTACTAGACTTGGCATAAAATTATTTTACATTTTTGCAAATGGTGATGATTTACAATCCAAAACTTGATTTAAGACTCCCTAAGACCTTATTCCCCACGTTGGATAGGTTTTAACAAACATACTTTTAAACTATGCCTAAAAAGGAGAGCTATCGATGAATTTGCAATGGTTGTGCGGCACTACTTAAAAGTCATGCTATGAGACACAGGCCATTTTTAGCAGACTAAACAAAGGCCCTTTCCATTGACAAAATTACAAATGCCTCGCTTATTTCTGTTGCTCCAAATTCTATTTGAGTATTAACACATAGTGGTTAATTTAACCATTGGGAGCGAATCCTACTAATGCCTTATTAAAAGGAGCACTTGCGTTTATAGCTATGAAAGTTATAAAAGACGATTTCTTATCTTTGATAACTGCAGATAGTGGACATCCTTTAGGCCCAAAGCAAGATGTTTGAACTCACACGTTAACCAGCAGTGCGGAAGTTGTGTTAATTGAAAGCATTGTGCATGCGAAATAAAACATTTGCCTATGACAATTAGACAGTTGTGAAAAACTTTAAATTGCCTGTTAATAGCTAGAAGCCTGAATTACACATGTGGGTGTATATTTTCGAGGAAATGCTTTGGTAGTGAGGCCTTATATTATCTCCTAATGAGGACATTGTGACTGTCTTTGCGCTATATTCCAGTGAAAATAGTGTTGGGCTATGGTACGGGCTAGGTGCAATATGCAGGTCATGATTACCATACGAGTGAGTTAGTGTTAGCAAAAGGGTGAAGTCTATTATTAAATGTAAGTGAATGGTTACGGTTTCAAGTAAGGTAGGGCTGCGGTTTAAGTTAATGTTAGGACAAGTTTTAAGATTATGTCATAGGAAAATTTAGCCTTCCTGCAATTAAGCTCAGGCTCCACCTCATTACTTTGCGCAATGCGGTTTCATTCCCCTTGTGCTGTTTTGGCTGCCAGATAAATCATAATTACCCTTTTCTCTTCTTTTAAATTTCACTGATCTAGTTTCTCGACTGTATGTTCTTATCATGGTCTTGCTGTTCTCATATTGAGTCTAAAGCTAAATTCCACCTCCCGTGCAGTAATTTGTCATTATTCATATAATGATCCGCCGGCAAGCAGTCGCGAATTGTTTGTATGAAAATAAATCTAACTTTTACGCTTGTCCTAAATTTGTACTTGGAATATATATTCCAAATGCTCTATAAGACAACTTGTACGTCGTTAAGCATAATTTTGCTATATTAATTAAAACGGACTATTTTCTTACAGATTACACAGTTTAAAGCAAAAAGTATACTAGTATGTGATAGTTGCCCTGCAATTTATTTAGTATTTTGCATCTTCACCTAAGGACTCTTTGCTTACAAAAATCACAGTTAAGTAATTCTGCTATTTTATCCAGTTTCCATAGATATTTTTATTACAAATACGATCCTTTGCATCGCTGCGTAAATAAGAAACGCCTTGAGAAAGTCGTATAATTTTTCAAAAAAATCATCGCAGTTACCATTTTTGGAATGAAGTCCGTGACTAAACTAAGGATTGTAGTGTTCAATACCTCTCATGCATCTAGACAAATACAAAAGTGATAAGTAATTTTTTATCGATATGAGGGGTTAAAGATCATGGACTTTAGACAACCGTGTAAGTTTTGTTTTCGGAGAGACTTAAGGAGCATATGTGGAGTTTGAACTGCTTGGGTTTTTGAAATTAAACGAGTTCAAAATTAGAAATTTTAGGTACACACCGCCACTGTTATTGTTGCCTACATCTGTGTCAATCCTTCTGGTTTGATGCAGGAAAATAACAATCTGATCGGCCAGTACTAAATTATCTTCAGATAAACAATGCCATCAAAGAAACGGGAGAATAAAAGGGTGACTTCTGCCTCACTGGCCGTCATCAGCCACCCATACCCAATACCAGGTGATGCACCTGCCGATGATCGAACCCACAAATCGTTAATGAGAAATTCGGCCATCTAACCATTGAGACACTGGCTCTTTCTCTTGCCGGGTTAGATCAGAAATATTGACATGCGATCGTTGATGAACGCTCAACGATGGCTTACTGAACTCATTCGTTCCAAGCTGCCTTGAGGCTCACTCTCAAGCCCCACCAAAAGCCGCAAAGTGACTAGTAGTAGCATAAGCAGATGAATATTGCTGGCAAAGACAAGAACACTGGAATGGTCATTTCTGGCTTATTCTCGGTTGTCAGTCAGTCCTATCTAATCCTTGGTGGTGCACCAGTCAATGCTTGAAACTACGATCTGTTGATTGAAAATTCCGACGCTGTTACCATTGAGCTACGGGCTGGTTGTCATGCCATTTTAGAACGGGAATTTTGACTTGCATTTGTTGATGAATTCTCACTGATCGTTAACGGATCTCACTCGTTCCGCTTTGCGTTGAACCTCACTCTCGAGCCACTTTAGCAGCCACAAAGTAGCTAGTAGAAGAAGACAAGGGAGACTGCAATGGCCATTTCTGATTTATAAGCCGTCGACAGTCAACCATACCCATACCCTCGGTAGGGCACCAGCCGAGGCTTGGATCTACGACCTGTTAGTTAGAAGGCTGACGCTCTTAACATTTAGCCGCGGGCTGGTTGTGTTGATGCTCTTTGTATCGGGAACGTTGATATTGGTTGGTGCTAACCTACGGAAGTATTATGGGACTTACCCTTCTTGTTCTGCCTTGGGGTTCACTCTTGAGCCCTGCCAGAATCCACACTGTGGCTAGTATTATAGACAGACGAGTATTTTCAATCTTAACCGGCAAGAAAACGAGCGCTTGGAGCCATGGTTTAAAGCATGGGACTTCTAACACCTAGGTCACGGGTTTGAGCCTAGGGTTGTGCACCACCAGGGGTTAGGTTTGACTGGCTGATGATGGCTATTGAGCCAGAAATTTTCATTCCAATTTTCCTTGTTTTGCCGGCAATGTGACACCTTGCGGCTGTTGATTGGGTTTGGGACTGGAACCCAAAGTAGAATGGGACGCGTATGGTCCCAAATGGGTCGGATAACATTCATTAGCCAACTTTCTCCTTAGTTCTGGTCATCTGCGACACCATATGTAGACAACCAAGAAATTTCTCAAAGCAAATAGGGAAAGGCATTAACCCTTCAGGCTAAGTACAAGTTAGCGACCTGCTTTTAAACGATCACAGCAATGTTGCATGAACTCGCTGTTAATGCAGGCTATCCATTGTGGTTGTGGGTGATGCAAATTTACAACGTTAGGAAACAACATTTCTTCGTAGCGTCATCAAAGCCAATAACATAACAGGTTGTTTTTTTAGTCATGCACAGTGATTAAACCAATAATGCACAAGTAAGTGAACTGCTGACTCGAGCTCTGTTTATGAAATTAATTGAATTTTTTGTGCTCTCACTTCATAGGATATATTTTGATGAATTAAATTCCACATATGTGCAGAGAAAGAGTATAGACAAGGGTAAAGTAGGCGTGCCCTATTTTTCTGTCATACTGCACATTGTTAGCAATTTATGGCAAAAATCCCAGGTTTAAATACGGTCGGAGATAGACCAGAGATCTTTTGCAATTGAGGCTGCGTCGCATGTCACAACAAAATTGGCCTTTTACTGGAAGCCGATTGGCAATTGTCTTCCATCATTTAACATTATTTCAAGACAACCATCCAAAAACCAAGCCATGGTTCAATGATCAAAAAACCTAGGTTAAGTCTTATGTATTCCTGACATCGACATATTTTTGGCTGACTGATGACGTCTTATAAGTCAGAAATGAACGTATCTCTGTCTTAGTTAGCACCCCTTCTTAGCATATAACACTGGCTACTACGCGACTGACTTTGAGGGTTTTCCCATGGCTGGATGGGGTGAGCCTGTGTCCCTATGATATATAAGTTTAAGAGGTCCAATTCAGTAAACGTTCGCATTCGACTTTTCATAATTCACCTTTTAAAAATATCAAGCAGTATAGCGAAGCTAATAACAATAAGTATCGATGAATGTGTTTAGTGCGTTCAGAGGATGGAAGAAGAAGAAGAAGGCGGAGAGGGAAGTATATGTCCGATAACTAGCTATATTTCTGCTTCATCACCGTAACACAACGCGATAGGAGGTTTAAACACATATACAGGGTTTACCTTCAGCCATGAAAACCTTAAGGCCCATATAAACGCTTTTTCGAGCACAAAGTGTAGTTGGTTAGCCATTGCAACTTTCCGCTGATGGAGGAAGTTCGAGTGTCTAACCTGCCACTTATTAATGACTTGGAACGACTAACTGAGGTGACCCCGATGGCTGCTGTCACAATCAGAGATAAACTTTATATATATGCATATAGGTATATTTATATATCTAAACATGCATGCATTTTTTTATTTTGACATCCCTAGCATGGATTCGTTAAAAGCAAGAGAGTCCGAAGGTGACACCGGTGAGGACAAGGAGGAGATACAAGACAAGGACTCAGAGGAATGCCTGCGCACTGAGAGATCTTTGGTGGAACAGGAACTGCGGAGGCAGCGGCATGCACCTTCTGACGTCAGTATTCGTGATCTGCTCGCAAAGCCTCCAGTTCTGGAAGCCGAGGATGAGGAGGAGGAGGTCACTGAGACACGGAAAAATGACAGCGCTCGTGAAACCGAAAAGGCTGCGCTTCAGCAACCTGTTGTCAGCAGCTTGTAGGAAACAGGAGAGAATTTGTAGAAATGAGATGCTGTCTCTTTCTTTCATTTTTACGTCATCGCGCCACCATTTTGAGAGCCATTGTGTACACCCTGTACGTTTTTGGCCCCACAGCTTTTTCTGGAGAATTTCCAAGGTTGTCATCTATCTGTGGTGTTTGCAGTGATGAAGTCCCCCAAATATACCTTGCATTTTGCATCTCTCGGAGCTTATGCTCTTCCAAATTTGGTGACCAAGTATTTCGCAGGCCGGTTACATTAGCTTTGGTGTGATATTTGTGGTAAATCCCGATTAAGTCAGAAATTTTATTAAGGAAAAACTGGAACGTCTAAAATCGTGTTGAAATGATAAGGAATCTACCCGGTCGGCAAACGCATGCTCAACTTCAATAAAAATAAGAATAATACTTTGCATGTTTTTCGCTGCTGCATAATGAATTTATATACTCCCGACAGCGGCACATGTAATCTTATTCTTTAAATAACAAAAACTCTTTTGAAACCGGCAGATAATATGAATCTCGTATTGTGACGTTTCAGATTCTCGCTTGAACCCATCATCATCATCATCATCATCATCATCATCATCATCATCATCATCATCATCATCATCATCATCATCATCATCATCATCATCATCATCATCATCATCATCATCATCGTCGTCGTCGTCGTCGTCATCATCATCATCATCATCATCATCATCACCCTCATCATCAGAGAGAGTCACAAGTAAGGGTGATCAGGCACCAGGTGCAGCATTTATTGCACGCAGTTTTCTCGGGTCCATATGCCTAATCTAATGAAAAGATCCCGCATTTATAACTGGAACTCGTGCATGACGCGAGGACTGCTCACTAGGCTTCGTCCAAGTCGTTGATTGTTGACCATTTATCACCGTTCTCAGTTGCCAGTGTGATGATGACTCGGAAATTGGGCTCGCTTGCACTGGAAACTTGGGCTCTCTCGTCCTCACTGCATGGCTAGCGATTTTGGCCTGCGAATTCCCTGCACAGATTACGGAGCTGTGAGGTCAATACACTTATTCACCGACTGTGGACCAGAGAATTAAGACTAATTCAGTTTCAAGGCTCATGTAGTTTTCAGCGCTTGCAGGAATTGTGACTTCGCTTATCTTAAAGGTGTGGCTGGGTTTCATCAAAAGAGCTACAACTTGAGAAAGAGCGTTTGTTCTCCTCACCGCTGTCGCATGTTTGGCCATTTGCATCCAGATTAATCTACCAGTTTGCCCGACGTATTTTGCTTTGTCCGCAACTGCTCCAGATTCAGTATAGTTCACCAGACGTAGACAGATGAATATTGGCGGCAAAGACCAGGGAGACTGCGGGCAATTGTCATCTACTAATACGTGCTGTGCGGCTGCTGGTGGGGACCGAGAGTGAGCCTCAAGGCAGAGCGGAACAAGTGAGTTGCGTTTGCCATCAGTAAGCGTTCATAAACGAATGCCAGTCGATATTCCCGATCTTAGCCGGAAAAAAATCGAGTTAATGGCCCAATGGTTAGAGCGTTAGAATTCTGATCAGTGGGTCACGGGTTCGATCCTCGGATGATGCACTACCTGGGAATTAGTATGCCTGACTGATGACAGCTTATTGGTCGGAAATGGCCATTCCAGTCTACCTTTGTCTTCGCCAACAATAGTCGTCAGCCTATTCTACTACTAGCCGCTGTGCGGCAACTGGCGGGGCTCGAGAGTGAGTTTCAAAACAGAGCTGAACGAGTGATTTCCATAGCGATCAGTGAGCGTTTATCAACAAATGCAACTCCAGACGTTTCCTGCTTGTAGGTGGATCTTTCGGCCTCATGACCCATTGTCTAATGGTTGCCGTCAGCCTGTATGCAACTCCGACCCCCGAGTGGCGTTTGAAAGCGGCTGACGGCTTGTGAGACGTTCTTCGTCTATGGAAGATGTCACCAATATTTAGGGCAGGGTCGATGATTCTCAAATCGACAGTCCATCAATGAGCGCAATGACTCCTCCTCCCATATTCTGAGCTCAGACTTTACCAGGGCAGAGGAATGAGTTCTGTTGGAGGTCACAGGTGACGAAACTTACTGTAACAGTGAGACATAGAGCCGTGCAGTTAGCACGCCAACATCCAAAACTGATTGTGGAATGGAAGCAAGCAACCATTCGCACGCGGACTGCCAAGCCATCATCTCATCAATTATAATCCACATCACTGATTGCAAGAACTGCTAATTAGAATGCGCATGTAGTTGCATTCCCACTTACTAAAATAATATACTCCTTATGCCGCCGCTAAACTTATCTAAGAATGTCTTTGAGGATGAATACGAGTGTGGACATCAAACTTCGAACGAATAAGCTTCTTTATACGACGAGCGCTTCTGCCAGTATGGTTTGCTGTTAATTGCCTACTTGCAGCATTTCCAGATTGCTCTCGTATACTATACAAAACAGGGAGAGCTAATTGCGTAAACGAATTGATGGATCACAACTTATAGTAACATATATAATTGCATAAAAAGGTAGCGAGTCCGAGTAATTTGAATGAAAAAAGTGCGCGTCGAGACGGAGGAGAGTGACTTGGTCGCCTGTTGTCCTGAATCTGATAGTTTATAACCCACTCAAGTGGTCACCTGCTTACTCTCAGACACTATTTGAGACACACGGAACGACTTATGCAGCTTACTTGGCGGCATCGGCTAGTGCTTACTCAATCCCGGTCAGCGCAGGCGAGATTCGAACCATGGGTTAGTTGATTATTGGGTAAAGATGACATGTATGGTCCCTAAACTGGACATCAGCATAAGAGACACTCACAATTTAGATGTTTTCACGCCAAATTCCGGGAAAAATTAGGTTATTTTATGGTAAGTGTTAAATGAGGATCAAGGGTTAAAGGTAGGGTTAAGATTAAGTTAAGGGTTAAGGCATTCGTTTGCGTTAGAACTAGTGTTAGGGTTACGACCCGGAAATGTTTTTCCTTCCTGAAATCATATGCAGGCCCACCCTTTTTATGAGAGTGGGGCCTGTCTCTTCCCACGTCTTGCTTGGACAGCCATATAGGTAATCTTAACTGATTATGTGCTTAAGTCTCAGGGCAGTCGTCATGTCTTCTCCAATGAAAGTTGTCGTTATAAATGCCTAGGATTCCTGAGGTAACTGTTCATCCTCCAGCCTTTTCAACGGCATGAATCTTGGCAATGGTGCTTAAATCCTTTCGCTAGGAATAAGGGTAAATGTTTATCAGGTCGAAAAGCAACGATTAAGTCAGCGTAATAAAAGAACTCTGCCAGTGAGGACTGCCAGTGAGGACTGCCAGTAGAGCCAAGCCTGCCAGGGTTGCGTCAGAACTGATATCATGTTTCCCGGACAACATCTTCTCTTCAAAATCATTCTGAGGAAGCCAGAACATTTATATTGCGCCTGCACGCGAACAGAATGTTGTCTGGCATATTGCAAAGGAAAATACACGTTTGTGTAACGTCAGTAGGACCACTAGAAATGACCAGATCCACAGCTTTGGTGGGTGCAGGGCCAGTGATTTGCATGGGAATTCGTTTCTTTTGATAAAAGATTTGCACAACATCTGCCGTTCACATTCCTATACTATCCTTTTTGATCAGGTAATATGATCAAGTCAAGCTGCAGCTAGGGCACTTGCCTAACGACAGAAGCTTAACGGAGAAACAATGGTATTTGCAAAGGATGTTAGTAACAAAAAGAAGGAGAACAAAATTTTACTGGCCAACGTTTTGGACCCATTATTAGAGAAATAAGTAGATAGTTTTCCAGTGAGAAGCCCCTCAATGGCAGCTTATTTGTCGGCATGGGCTAGTGCTTACTCAATCCCGGTCAGCGATTATGGGTTTAAGTCTCGGGGCAATCGTCATGTCTTCTCCAATGAAAGCTGTCTTTATAAATGCCTAGTATGCAGAAGATGTTTGTAACAAAAATAAGAAGAACCGAATTCTACTGGCCAGTGAGAATACCCTCATGGGCACTTGTAAACAAATGTCGATGGGCAATTATTTGTTATAGAAAAAAGGAACCATTTGGATAGCAAATTGATTAGACCTGATGACTGTGAGCCAGACAATTGTAGCCTGTTTTCTGGCTTAACGTTGAAATTCGTCAACACATGTGAAATATGTTGGACCAAAAGTTGCCTATTTTTGGAGCAATTAAATCGTACTTTAATATGCCTACCATTTTCTGAAACAGTAGGTAGACACATACGCTTAGGTGCAAGACTTGCTTTAACCTAAAATGCTAGCATAAACTAGGTTGATGTGTTAAAACTCAAATAAAAAACACGAAAATCCATATTTAATTCTCAGGACATGAACTAGAACAAGTCGTGAAAAAGAATTTATCATTATTGGAAATCAGGAAACCCAGCATCCGTTAAATCTTCTGATGTACAGGTCTATGCACGTTTACAAAGTAAGCACAGCAGAAAAATCAGAAAAATGTTAAACAAATAATTCCTGCAGGTGAGAAGTAACTGTCTCAGTAGGAATCGAAAACGTTGGATAAATACTCTCTTTCTAAAAAAATATTTGCATGCTAAAGTTTGCAGTTTTGGCGTATAATCCAAAGTTCAAGTCCCCTAGCAGTGCTTCGTTATGTGACTATTAAAGTTTTGAGTCCTGCGAGCCTCCCACTTGGAAAAGCAAACAGGTTAACACATGTGTGTATCGAATGCATCATAGAAAATGTAAAAACGAAAACAAACGTTGCTTTTCCATGGTAAGTCTCACATTTCTTCTACATCTTTGCTGCGCTCATATATTTTTATCGTCTGTAGTTCATATGTTCTTTGGTATTTTCAAAATATGCAGGTTAATAAGATAGTTGTTTTCTATATTTTCTACACAATTATTTACGATACTTAGGACAAAATAACGGCTGAAAGCCCAAACATACGTGCTTTGTCAATATATTGCTGCTGCTTTACGAAGCTGGGCGTGGTCAAGCTCGTCAATAGGTTCCTCAGCTTTTCCCGTGAGTTTCCTGTTACATGAACTCTACTTCATCCTACCTTGTTTACGTTCCGAGGACGTTGAGGCTTAACCACAGACTCTTACCGGCTCATGTTAAAAGTTGATATAAACATTTGAGCTGCTAACCAACAGAAGCTGTCAACAAGCCCAAAGTAGTATGAATGAGAGTAATTATTTACCCTACTGCTAGCACACATAATTGCGAGCCTGCACAGATTTTCCCTGCAGGATTTACTCCAAGTTCGAACTTTTATATCAGCTGACATTAAGCTAATTTGGGATATAGGCTTTTTACTGCGATTAGAGTTTTAAGGTCCTATAGAAGGAGCCAGGACACCAGGTCGCAAGCTCATAGTGTCTAAACTAACTCGTGTAAACTGATGAAGTGCAATGATAGTCTCAAGTATAAGCAAATAAAACATGAATTTTGAATATTCCTTCACGCTGTTCAATTAGATGTTTTTTTTGCATGCATTATATAGATTTAATGTGCTTTTGCGGTGGAAAGGTTTGTAAAAATAAACAGAAATCTACGTTACCATATGCCCGGGGTAAAATGTTATTTTCATTGAGTTTATTTGCTCATTTGACGAGATTTTCCGGAAGCAAAGGCCAATTTTACCTTTGACGTTTAAGCGAAAAAACATGTACTTTTAAAAATGATATTTTTGCTCCTCCCATCAGAACCTGATAACAGGCTTTATAAAACTGTGAGACTTCTGGCCCTAAAGTGCAACATAAGCATCCACAGGTAAGTCTTTGTTAAAATATGCCGATGTTGTTCTGTTGTGGATAAAATATAAATATATTAGGCAAGTGGAAATAAAAACAACACCAATTCTGTTTTTGTCTTTAACGTGTGAAAATGCAAAACAAGAGGCCAATCTCGAACTGAATGCGGTTCAAATAATGGAACGCAGCACCGTCATGCAAGTTTATTGTGCCCACTCATCTTCTTGTCTTTGGTTTGCTTTATGAAAAATAACATGCAAATATTTACTACCTTGGTAACTGATTTTCAGGATTATCTTATTTTAAAGGTTTTAAGAAATACCTCACATGGGACCTATCATTGGTGGCAGAAGAATAAAAACATGGAAACCTGAAATGTACTCAATAATAGTTCCAGGAAACTAAAATGCAAGTACCTTCAAAATCAGGAAATATCCCACATAAATTTAAAAAAATAAAACTTCTTAAATATGTTAAAAACTGGTAGGATTGTGATTGCATCTGCCATTTCTATTTAAAGTCAAATGTTACTAACTGGCATGTGAAAAAGAGACTTAGCAACAAATAATATTTCTGGGTGTCTATATCAGCAAGCTGGAGTGATTTCTCTTTTCTTTGTAAACATTACCTCTCGTACAGTATGAAACAGAAATAATCTGACTTTTCCTAACAAAAAGCTCTTTGTTCAATCTAAATGGGCTCAACTCACTTCATTGTGTGTCAAACTTCATAGGATACTAATTATGAAAATCTATGCAATGAATATAAGTGAAAAATTCATATAACCAATTTTTCTTTTCTTTTGTCAGTTACATTTATATTTTAAAAAATCTTTAACTTCTGAAATATGGGTCTTCATATGTGAATTGAATTTAATTCACTGTGACTCTACCAATATTGTCTTCTTTCAGACATGACCGAACACTTTCGCGTATTATTTTGGATAGGTGCCGAGTCGTGTGACCAAACAAATAGCACTAGAAGTTAGTAGATAGACAACCATTCTTATATAACGCTTGCTAATCCGACACTTGAAAAATCATCTCTTGATCCTCACTTCTACATGCCTCATCGAAAGAGCTGTTTACTGGGAATTTGAAAGCAGTTAAACAAATTTCTGGAACATAACCAATCACCAAGGCCTGCTTCTGCAGATGGTATCCATCATCTTGAATCAACACTGGGGAATTTCAGTTCTTTGTACCTAAACAAGGGGCCAACATATCCAAGATTACAGGAAAATCTAATGAAGTTAAAAACAACTCTAAATAATAAAGGTATGTTGGTTGCAGGGAACGGTTATCATTATCATGAACAGATCAGGTAATGCAAGGAAGTTAGAGTCCATATTGTCATACCAACAGTTACTTAGGTAGCTAGACAAAAATAAAGTGCGGAGATGAGGTAAAGTCAAACCTACTTGACCGTCTTAAAAACCACCACGGCGAGGGGTTTCACAAGCGACCTTGACCTCTTACAACTAAAACCGGTCGGCACACACATCTTGCAACTGTATACTCTAATGAAGATCCATAAGAACGGCATACCAGTTTGTCCTATTTGCGGATGAAGTTTTTCTTAACTCAGATGCGTGGAGTGGGAATATGGGGAGAGTAAAAAGATAAAGTGAAAAGAATAGAGCACAATGGCGTTGAGAATTGTATGAAATAAGTTTACGAGTAACGAAAGGTAATTGCAGAGCTTGCAGGAGGACCTTTTGAGTGCTCAAGCTTCAAGCTTTTGAGTGCTACAACTACAACAACAAACCAATACTACAACTACTATGACTACAACTTCTACTACGACTACAACAACTACCTATTCTACTTCTACGACAACAACAAATACTACTTCTACTACGACTACTACTAATAATACTACTACAAGTAGTTGACGATTAACGAAAGGTAAGTGCAGAGCTTGCAGGAGGCTCTTTTGAGTGTTCAAACTTGGCTTTCAAACTTTGATGGTGAGCAATTTTGCTGGTGCTAGGCGACGTTGAACATGGTTGGAACTTAAGTATCTCAAAAAAATCACGGTGGGTGTCCAACTTTGTTCGGAATCGATAGCAACTGCGAGATAAAGACGTTTTTTGCTCCTAATTAAACCTTTTTCAAGCCATTCCGGGAGAGATTTTGTGATATTTTAAAAAAACGCGACTCATGCAAACGATATAAACCTGCTCTTCAGGAGCAAGTAAAGGAGTCAATGCATATAAAATGGGGCGCTGAGACAGGTTTGACCAGTGTGTTTTCTTTTGAGTTTTCTTAACGTGTCCCTGGTGCATTGGGAAATGGACAAACAAAATATTCTTTTTGGTCGTTTGTGTATTGAGATCTAAATTACACGGAAATGTTATTTTCCATAATGCTCTCAAACAACGTACTCTTGCGAAGCAGGTCCTCAACATTTCAAAACTCAAAGCTGATGGTTAAAAAATTTTTTTAGCCAAAACAGTGTAGATTGTGTTATTACTGAAAGGTCTACGAAACTGCCGAAGTTCGTATATTGACCACCAGATTTTTGTCCAGCAAACGCAATTCATAACCCACCCTTGGTTCCAGCACGTAGAATCACATCTTAAAATTAACGTTACCCTGTCAACTGAATCTCCAGCGTGAACCGAGGTGATCGGTGTTTCCGGTGGTTTAGCAACTAATTGATTTTATAATAACTGAAAAGTTCTACTAGACCCCGTTTAAATTTAAGTGCACTGGGCTGTCGACATGTAATGGAAATCAAAGTTTTTTCACCAAAACGTGTATGCAATATTGTTAGAAACATAGTGTGTGCTAAGATCCAAAAATCTTGTCAAGATTTCCATCCATTAATCACCTTTCGCATACTGAGACAAATTACCTGCGTTACATCACACGTCCTTTACCTGATGATAGATTCTATTCACTCAATCGGACATGGAACCTTTTGTGTTAGTGTGATTTTCTTCTTATAATTATAAACCTCTTCAATTCTTACCTCAATAGCATGTGAAAAAATATCAATTTTTTCTCTTTCAGTGTTTTACTGAACATATCATAAAAATGTATGAATTCCGCAATGTTTCAAGATTTGTACTTTCTCTTTTGCGTTAAGGTCACGAACTGAATATATTTCATCTTTCTTCAGCGAATGGAGACTAAGTAGTAAAACATTTATTGCGAGACAGCTAAAACGTTGAGAAATTTAGAGAAATCCCTATGTCGGTATCATTCTCGAGCCGTGTTCTAAGTAGTGTAGTAAATATTGAGTGAATTAGCTATGAGATCTACAGGAAACATATGTCCTCCGAGAAATGATTTCGTCAATCAAAAGATAAAAGATTTTGACTGGATTTGTACTTTTAAATGAATTGGTGGATAGTAAAGGGACTGAGCTCTCACGCCATGCGGTAATTTATTATGCAGGTGTATATTTGTGTGTGCATACCAACGAGCGCATTACGTAACTACACCATGGAAGTTAGTAGACAAAACTTAAACTTCATCAAACGAAGTTTGTGTTGTATTTGCATATTTTTATTATTGAATATTTCCGATTGTTCGATAATATTGGATTTTATGAGGTTTTCCGATAACATACTCCGGAAACCATCTCGGTAGTAAACCTTATGCGTTGACAACACGTCTTTAAAATCCCTAAAATTATATACCCAATGACCTGTTATACCAATAATTGGTGTGATGAAATATTTCTCCCATGAAGCCATTTTACGCCCTGTGACTAAGAAACACGTGAATTAATAAAAAGCACACTAAAGGAATTCATAGTTTTTTAGCCTAATCATGTATGAAATGTTTAAATGTCGGCCTTATTTTTATCTTTGATAACCAGGTCATAGTACCAATTTTTAAAGAAAAACTGAAGTCAAGAAAAAAAAACCGAGATAGTGCATTCAGCAAACCTCTTTGAATACATTATGGGTACATTCAAATTGATGAGACATTTTCTCTTGCAACTAATAACATCCAAAGTGCATCCGTTCGGCAGATCTTCCATATGAATGGCACGGTTCGATGAATTCATGATGGTCGCTGCTTTGTTAGGAACTGTATATTTTGCTCTCTATAAAAATGGTTCAATCAGCCAGTATTTCCAGCTCTTGAATATTTTTGATGTTCACGTATTCTTTGAAGGTAATCTTTGACCAAGTGGTGAATGAATTGGATATTATAATGTCAGCGCCAGTAATATTTAATTTATTTATTAACGTTAATGAGTTGTTTCTTGGTCATCAATATTTTGGCATTTTTAAATAATTTTCTTTTAAGATTAAGGAAATGTAAAACGTTAGTTGAAAAAGGAAATAAAAGTACTATCTACAAAATAGTAAATTTTCTCAGTCATCTTCCTTTTACGAGATTTCTAGTTTAAACTTTGAAAGGCACAGCCACTAAATGAGCGTTCACACTGTCATCGGGCTTAGAAAACCTATTTGCATTTAATTAAGGAGCATAGAAATTGCACTCAAAAAATCATAACTTTTGCTCATTAAACTCAATTTTTTTTTGCGTACCCTATCATTTTTACGTAAGCTGCGCAAAGTCCATGACTTATAATTTTTAGAACAATTCACGAGACTTATAATTACATAGATTATTAAAGTGACCAATATTTTAACAACCTTCGTTTGAAAGGGCACAGTTAGCTTCATGTAAAGTTATGTAAAAATATCTTAATCAACAGTGTTTTTAAAATAAGAATTTTAAACAGGTTTCAAACCGAAGATTAGTGAGGATGAGATTTTGTTTAAATTGGGCAAACGTACGCATGTTCATAACCAACAATTTCTAAACGTTCATTTTTAACGTCAATGAGGTGTTTAGTTTGTGCGAATAGAAATATTGGCAAAGAGATCGTCTGCATTATAAATCATGTTCAAGAAATTGCTATATTTGACCAATGCTTCTAAAAAAAATAAATTTTAAATTTTTGATAAACAAGCAAGACAGCAGCCATGATTTCGGGCAATCAATTAAAAAGGTGCAAGCTCGCAAAGTGTTTGCAATTTCTTTAAGAACAACCTGAAACCCATCTTTAAACATAAAGACCTACAACAATATGTTATAAAATACAACAAGAATAATAGACCTTCGCATAAAGGGTTATTGGTTCTTACAAATTTAACGATGGCTATCACCTGTGATACGTCTTTGCATAACAAAGCATAAGAAAAGAAGCTGGCAGCAGGTTGAATTTGCACCATAGGTTAATGCATGTCAGCAAGGCTCATGGCAATTGGCGATTGACCACGTTGTCTAGCTGCTTAGATAGGTCAACTGTTTACTGCCGTATATAGGCTGCTTTCACGTAGCTCAATGTCCGAGTAGTTCGTGCCCCAAAAATTTACATGCAAAGCTATTGTGAAGTCAACAGAGTGACCTTTAGCCAACAGATCTCTTGTATTTGAAAACTGTACTATTTTATGTTTCTTGATCCAAATGTCAGTTAGGCAAATACTCATCGGCTCTGGTTCCCAATTGCTTTTGCGTTCGCCTTATGTACTTGTTTATAGCACTAAGTTGGTCTTGGGTTATTTCCATGCTGTCTCCGTCTGTGAATATAGCACCCGACTATCTGTCATGTTCAAATATGATGAGGCCTTTTCTTCCATTGCGCGTCCGTCAATGTGCCTGCAAAGTTGCCACTTTAATAGAAAATGAACATTTTTGAAAGAAAAAATCTTAATATACGCAAAATAGTGAGCCAGCGATTTAACAATTTAATTAAAATTTATTAACCATTAGCCTGCCTTTTAACGTGCAACGTTATGAAAATGTATATTTCTGGCAAAATCAAGCATCAGTGCAGCTGAACCAAAGTTTATACGGGAAAAGTACAACCAATGTTTATGCAACCGTTTTGAAATCCATACGCATACTGTAGGCTTTTTGCTAATGATCATAATTGCAAACTTAACAAATAGATACAATCGACACTTATTCTAGTTGAACTGGGTTCATTTACTTGGTCGTTTGCATAGGAAGGCTTTTTAAAGTTATGTTTCTTACGAAATCTATAGACTTTTCTTTATGGTATTTTTATTTAGTAGTCTAATTTTTCCGTGGTTTCTTCAATTCTCTTAAAGTTCTGTATTAGTAGTCTTACGTTTTGCTGCATTCGTCAATGCCACTTTGTGAGTGGTTAACAATGTTTTGTAAATTTCATCATATTTCATGAACTAGGTCACTTGATTTCGCTGTAATGTTTTCCTGGACTGCACATTCGAAAGCAAATGAGTAACATGGAAAGTAATGTGCATAATACCAAAAAAAGAACCGTGGGTGAAGGCAATTTCAAGTGTTTTGTTTATCTATTTAGTATCATATTCCTGACACAAACTTGTGGACACGTAGATCTGGTTCATTGTATGGATCAAACAACAAATACAGCAAAATCAACCGCGTACATAACGATGCATGTCCGTGCTGGCACTACATCCGCACATTGAAATCTTTCATGAGAAAAAATTTGACAGAACACGAAAACTAGCCACGTTTCCTTAAATTTTAAGGCGGACATTAAACGCAACGAGTTTGTCTAAGATGAAGTCCAACAGTAACATTCGTATGCCAAATATTGCGACTGATAAGAAAATTAAACGTTCAGAGTTTTTTTGGAAAAGCATGACGGATTTCGTGTAAAATGTCAAAAAAAGTTAACGCAGACCGTTTTACGAGCCGGATGTTTTGCTCCCATCCTGCATCTGGATGACTTACTGGTACAAAAGGAGAACCAGTATCGTTTTTAGAGAAGGTTTGACATGAGCCGGGGAAACAGCATCAGGTGATACAGCGTGCCTAAAACGTATATTTCATGCAATGCTTGCCTCCAATACATTGAGTACGACCCCTAGGTCACCAAATCCACTGATGTCTCATCCAGACTGGCCCCCTTAAAAAAAAATGTGCACTGTGGTATAACGCGGAAGCAGGTGATTACCAGCTCTGCTATCTTAGTTCAAAGGAGTCCGTGGGCCCAAGTCGCGTGGCTCTAACCCTTTCCTCATCTTCTCTTAATCATAATGAAAACATGTTTTTTCCCAATAAGGCCATCTGTAGCACTCGCCGACATGAACGTTTTATCCTTGGCAAACTGCCTATCAACTTTTCACGTTAAATCCGCTCAGATAGTAATGACATCTTTCCAATCTTTATTTCCAAATTACCCAACGCTTACACTTAAAGTGGTTAAGTGTGTCTTTATGGTCATCATTTAGCCGTTTGAGAAAGACTTAATTTGATTAATTCTAAGAGTAGTCTAGTTAAATCCTTTGCCGAGGTTAGGAAGGCCGCCTAATCCACTAATATAACAGACCAGGCAAGAGACGCTTGTGAGCCAGCTTAGGTCAACAGCGAAGGTCAATGCAGACGCGAGCGATAGCTGCCAATGTTCAAACGCTGACCTCACGACAATAGGCACACAAATTAATAAAATTTTGTCAACCTCCTTCACTCCTCCCGTTCACAGCGAGCCCTAATCGCATGTGGACGATGTCCACCCCTCCTCCGCCCCGCCCCTTCCCTCCTGCCACTTTGACTACAACCCTCATCTCCGACGATAGAAAATTGTCTGCTTCTGAAATGTCAGAAACATACAGTTTTGGTTTCCGAGATCACTTTTTCTTCTCAGCTATATATCTATTAAGTAGGTTCTCATCGATCTGATACGTGACTCAGTCCTCCCCTTATGCGATGGGGTACACTCTGGAGCACCACCAGTAGCTTACAAAGAGGCTAGGGCAAAAGGCAGCATGACATGACCGACATCAACAAGGGAGACGTGAATGGCCATTTCTGGCTTATTATTCGTCATCAGTCAGCCATACCCTACCCCAAGTTTTGCAGTACCAGAGGCTCGAACTCGTGACCTGTTTGTTATACGTCTCTCGTTTCTTTGTCACCTTCGACCATGTTAGTCTGCCTAGCCACTGTGCGGCTGCTGGCAGGGCTCGTGGTAGGCTCAAATACATAACGAAACGAGTGCTTACTGTAACCGATTAGTGAGCCCATCCATACCAAAATTAATATAACCGATCGAAACCAGCAAGTCAAGCGGTTCGTATAGCACTGGGCAAGAGCTTTGTCATCTAAGCAACATGTTGTTAGTCCACTTATCATGTACCACAACACCAGGGATTGTGTATGACTGACTAATAATGGTTAAGCAGCCAGAACTGTTCATTCCAGTCTCCCTTGGCTTTAATTGGTCTGGTTATTCTGCCTACCTATATTGTTAAAATGTAGTGCTCACCAATCCGCTTTGCGCTGGAGCTCACTTCAGAGCCTTCGCGGTCAGTCGCATAGCAACTTGAGGTATATGGTGAAAAGGTAAAACCTACAAAGGCAAGGAAAACCAGAATGGCCATTTCTGGCTTAGTAGCCAGCATCAGCCATTCAAACCCAATCCCAGGTGTGAATCACATAAGATTCAAACCCATGACCTTTGGGCATTGAGTGTAAATGTCATTGGTAGAGCGGCAAAGAGCGCTGAGCTTCTGATTAATGGGTCGCGGTTTTGAATCTCGGGTTTTGCACTCCCTGGGGTTTAGAACGACTGGCTGAGCAGCCTTTGCCAGCAATGTTCATTTGCATATTCTGAATTGTCGTCCGCTTAAACGGGGTGGGTAGTCTTGCCATATTCATAATTTTAAAAAATCAGATGCGTTTTTAAACTATCGAATTTCTCGAGAATCCATGGTTGGAAATCTTAAATTTGACGGTAAAATTCGGTCTTTATTTTAGCACGGACAGTCAGACTGCATTGGTACCTTTACTATAGCATTGCCACAGTTAGGATCCGAGCAGGTCTTTCGTTGGTTTTGTGAACAGAGTATACCTTTCGGACTCGCGAAGATGGGCAATTCAGTATTGTGAGCCACTGTACGCAATTCTGCCCCAGTAGATTCGAATACTCATGACAACAGCTCAGAAGGTTGAGGGAGAAAGGTGTGTGGTAGATGCTGCGCCAGGCTATTATTTAAATAACCTTATTACTGTGCACGTCACCATCTCCGCACCCGAAAGTTCGACGGTCGATTTCGACGATGTCCACCATGTGCTTCACGGACGGGTGGTGCAGGGACGGTAACTTGCCCTGCGCTGCAGCTACCGCACTATCTTCTCCTCCCCCACCGGAGCCCGGTGTCATGACAGAGTCAAGAAGACTGGAGATGGGAGAGGGTACAAGTGGCTTGTGCGGCCCTGGGCGTACCACCACACCTGGCTAGGATCCCACGGAGTAAGAGGTCCATAAATGCCACATTAAGAAGGAGCCATTGCAGCCTGACTCTCAGTCCGCCAGTCAGCCAATCGACAAAAAACACTCATTGGGCTAACCACGGGTCGGAGTTATCCCGTCAGTTGGCAACCATCGAAAAAAAGGGCTTTTAGCGCACCGTAATAGTTTTTAGCACGTCAGATTGTTTATAGTGAGGAACATGTGCTGAGCTGTCGACCTCACTGTCTCCCCCACCCCCACAGTCAAACCACTGTCCGAGCCGGTCATTTGTCTGATACGGAAGTGGGCGCAGCTGCTGGTGACCTCGTCTACGTGTAGTACGTACACGACATGGCCCCCCAAACACAAGCACCAGGATTTCACACAGACGTCAGCCAGACGTCACGTTAAGAAGGAGCCATCGCAGCCTGACTCACAGACCACCAGTCAGCCACTCCACACAACACATATTGGACTGACTGTGATGTCTGGTTGTAATCGTCAGTTGGCAACCTTCCAACCGCGCCGCTTAAAGCTTCTGCATTGTCTTCTTCTCCCATACCTGAGCCGGGTCTCATGACACAGTCAAGAAGACCGGAGATGGGAGGGGGCTCAGGTGGCTGGTGCGGCCAGAGCCGCCGCTGCGGGTACCACCGTACCTGGCTCAGATCCCACGGAGTGGGAATGCCCTAAAGGCCACCTTAACAAGGAGCCATTGCAGCCTAACGCTCATTCCACCAGTCAGCCACTCCACACAAAACACACACTTAGCTGAGTTATCCTGTCAGTTGACAACCTTCCAACCCACGGCTTTGAGCGCACCGTGATAGTTACAAGCGCGCTAGATTGTATATAGTTAGAAAAATTGTGCTGAGCCGTCGATCGCACTCTCTCCCCCACCCCCGCAATCAGACCACCAAACGAGCTGGTAAGTTGTCCGATGTTGGAGTTGGCGCAGCTGCTTCTACGAACATGAACTGGCCCAGGGGGAAGGAGCTGACACACAGCACCGGAGTTCCTCAGCTGGTTTAGCCCGCCGGTCGTGGCGGTTGCCCGGGGTGTGGCCGCTGAGAAGAACCAAATTCAAGGAGCCACAGGTGAGAGGTGGGTTCTAGTAAGAGGTGGCCGCAGGAGCAGTCACCACCTATACGAGAAAGATAGAGTGACCAAATATTACCTGTGTGATGCTACCACCTACCACGCAGTGGCAGTTACCTTTGCCTACCTTTTCTTTAAGGACTATTATTGGTTGTATCCTCCATCGAATCGGAATTTTGACGTCGTCCACCATGTTCACCAAAGCAAGGTGGCGCAGCGATGGTAACTTGCGCGCGAATCAGATTACAGTGGCTGTAGATATGCGTTGCATTGACCACAGTCTCTCCATCACTTCCTCCTACACCTCGACCCACAAATTATGACCAAATCAAGAAGACCGCGGGCGAGAGAGAGCGCAGGTGATTGACGCAGCCTGAGCCGCCATTGCACATGTGGCCAGACCTGGCTTGGATCCCATGGACAAGGAATGCCAATGAGATCATATTAAGTAGAAGACATTGCAGCCCAACTCGCAGTCAACCAGTTGGCCACTCACCAAAAAACACACACTAAGCTGACTATGTGGTCCGACTTATCCCATCAGTTGGCAACCGTCCAAGCTAGGGCTTTTGGCGCACTGTGACAGCTCAAGGTCTGCTGAGAAAAATGCGTGGAGTCATCACCGCCACTCTTGTTTCTCACTTTCTGGGCCCAGACACTGTCCAAATCGGTCAAGTGACACGTACATACCCAATCACATGTCAACAGGAAGTGAAAAATTACCTTCTTCTCTCAATAAGGCCAAGGAAGATATGTTTGATCGTTTCCAAAGCTCTTGCAGTAAATCCGATGTCATGCCATAGATAGAAAATTCCAACATAACGCAAATCTTATGTCATCGCAAAAATAAAACAGACAATGTGTACGTAAGATGTTGTTTATCGATCTAACTAGGAAAAGTTTTCAATAACAAAAGCATAAGCACTGAAATAGGTCAGCTAAATAAATCAAATCATGCCTTTCAATTAGAATTTGACTGCTGCTGAGAGTAATTTACTTATGTTTTTGCTTGACTGGTAACTGTTCATTGTTCATTTACGGCCACTGCCGCAGCCAGGTGAGCTTTTTGCACAGAGTAAACACTTGAACTTCGCGACGCTTCCGTCGGTGTTCGAGAGAAATTTCAAAATGCCGATTTTAAAACCGCAAATTCAAAACTGCTTGTGCGCAAAGCAAGAAACAAAATCAGTTACATATCGGAAATGCTTGGAAAGCAGAAAAGCCATATTAAAATAACCACCTCATTTGAATCAGGCTTTTTCAGGTTTTTTAGAAAAAACCCAGTAAATAGGTTAGAATAAGTTGGTCGAAGTTTGCATAATTTCGCCAGTCTCCTTCGGTTATTCTACCTACTTTACTGATTAGAAGGAATCTCTGGAAAAACTCCAAACAATTGTGTAATCAGTTGTTTAAGATACTTGTTAAAAATAAGGAATCTGACAAATTATCGCAGATAAACTGCGTGTCAGCGGACTCATACGAATACTGAAGACTTTGACCTCGTGGCAAAAAAGACTTAAGATCAGCAAACATTTCTTATACTTGTACAAAACAGAATTTCTGGAAGTTTGCCTGTGTGCTTAATTGGTTCTAATACCTCTTTAAATTCTTCTGAGCAGTATTCGCTTTGAAGATCAAACTGGTGTTTGCATGGTCATTTATCCTTCTTTGGTAAAATCACATACGTGACAGTTTTAGTCACATTCCTATCGATTGGTATATTTTATTATCCATCACACAGCCAAATAATTATCAGTTTTCTTTTAAGTAGACCTTTGTCTGAAAAGAAATGTGTAATTTTTGAAGGACTTATTCACTGGCACACGCAACACTCCTCTAAGTGTACGCGGACATGCATGAGGTCGTAAGTCTGCTGGAAACCATACCGTTGTAATGCAATAAAACATGCAACTTTGCCAACAACCAGCTGATAGAACTTTGCTGACGATCGCATATGTGTCCCCACCCTGAACTTCACTTATACGAACAACCTACTGACGGTATTTGGATCGGCTTACTTTAATCTACTTCCTTTCACTCACACCTCAGCTTGCTTCAATAAAATGACAGGAACCTGGTTATAAGTTGAATTTAGGGTTTTAGCATTCGGCTTAGGCGTTAGGCACATATTTCGGGTTAGGTATTTAGCAATCAAGGTTTTCAAAGTCAAATTATATCGCCAGTGTCAGTCATTAACACTTTCGAATCTAATGTTATATTCTCAAAGGTCAGCAATGATAACCATGTTCGAATTTAAAATGTCAAGGTTGGTAAAGGTACGCTTTTGATTGTCATCATCAGGCATTAACAGAAATATAAGGGTGGAGTTACACAAGTTTAAACATCCAATATACATTGGGTCTGGGTTAGATGGTTGAGAAGATTGGAGGTCAGGGATTACAGGCGATAGTTTATAGTCTAGTCCTATCATGGGGCAAAATCTTAATATTCTTATTGCCACTATTTTATTCTTTTCCAATAGTGAAACGGGCATAAAAGAAATAAAATACAGTGAAATAGAGAGAAAATGTGTTTTTTAAATTGAAATTAGATAATTATGAATGATTTTCATGGAACACAAAAACCATAAGACATCTAAAATTACTTTATTTTAACCTAAGGCAATGGTAAAGTACGCAAATATCGGTCAGCGACATATGCAATTATAGCGCATTAGGAAGAGATTACTAATCATATTTTTTTACGGATCTTAGGCATATTAACTACCGGCTTTTATGTGGACATGCACACAATGGAGCTCAATAGTAGAAAAAGGGATGGCTCAGATCCTATGGAACTGTACAGAGTTACACATAAGCTTATAGTGCTTGTTCTTTAAAATGTCAAACAAAAGTACTACTTCCAAAGATTTCTGCCATTATCAGTACACAATCTTCACATCCAAGAGACAAAAGGCAGCTTTATGTACTCAAAAAATAACAATCACAATACATCAGACTATCATAATCCAAACGTAACTAAGCCTGACAAGGAACCATTGTTAAATTCCAAATTTGTACTACCAAAGCTATGAGTCTGCAAGCTATCGGACGTGCTCCGAAATAATTAGGCAAATTGTGGTTTCTTTGCTCAACATATTGCAATATTTTTGTGAAAAATTCACGCAAATTGCAAGTTCTGATTAATTGCACACACAAACACCTACACGCGAACCTCCTGTTCACCGTTCGGCAATCATTATAGTAAGGCACCATGTTATGTAAATCTGTTTCGCTGAATGTCCACTGTATTCTTTCACCATGTAAACCTTTGCATAATGGTTGAATTTATTGCAAACTGGACAAAGTTATACATTTAAATCAAATTGCTTTAAGAATAGGAATCCGCAGAGCCAGATAATCTGTAGCTAAACACTGAAAACCGTTTCTGCCCCATCTGAGCCCTGTGTCATGCCAGAGTCAATAAGACTGGAGATGGGAGAGGTTGCAGCTGCCTGGCGCGGCCGTAGCCGCTCCTGCGGAGTGGGAGTGCCATAAAGACCACATTAAGAAGAAGCCATTGCAGCCTAGTTCTCATTCCGCCAGTCAGCCACTCCACACAAAACACACATTGGGATGACCACGCGGTCCAACTTATCCCGTCAGTTGGCAACCTTCCAAGCCACGACGTTAAGCGCACCGTGATATTTTCAAGCGCGTCAGATTATTTATAGTGAGGAACATGCGCTGAGCTGTCGATCTCACTCTCTCCCCAACCCCCACTGTCAAACCGCTGTCCGAGTCGGTCAGGTGTCTGATACGGAAGTAGGTTCCGCTGCTGGTTTCCTCGTCTACGTGTTCTACGTACACGACCTGGCCCCCCAAACACGCGCAGCAGGATTTTACACAACAGGTGGTTAAACGGATTACATATCATATGTGTGAGATAGCAAAAGGTCACGTAAAGAAGGAGCTGCAAGGAGCAGCCTGACTCTTATACCACCAGTCAGCCACTCCACACGACAGTTCGACCGCCGTAGTCCGACGATGTCTACCGTATGCTCCATGGGAAAGTGGAGCAGGGACGGTGACTTGCGCGTGATTTAGTTTAAAGTGATAGTAGACTTGCGCTGCATCTGCCGCACTCTCTCCTCCTCCCCCACCTGAGCCCGGTGTCAAGACAGAGTCAAGAAGACCGGAGGCGGGAGAGGACGCAGGTGGCTGGCGCGGCTGGGTCCCCTAAGTCCAAGCCGCCCCTAGGCGTGCCACCTCACCTCTATGTTCGGCATTTGTTATGGGAGCGCAAACCGAATAACACCTGCCGTGCCCTAATGTGGCCCCCGTGTTGGTCCAACGCATCTACCACGCGGCCCGTTCTGTGCAATGGATTCGCAAGTGACCGACCAGGCCGATGTATGAGGTGAACGTGCGATCACTATGAGGGCAGGTTAATTCCGAGTTCCTATCGCTGGTACTGGGGGTGATGGTAGTGTTGAAGGTAACAGATGGCAGGTGGTCGGAAGTGGCTACTGAGACGGTGGGAGTGGGGCATGGCGTTGTCGTTGCAATGGTCGGCGCAGGGGGTGGAGGAGGGAGGATGGTGTCGGTGATCCTGGGTGGTAGGGCATCGATGAAGTTGTTATCAGTGGTTAGGGTGGTTATCGTCATGGGGTCTGAGGCAGGTGTGGCAAGGGTTGATGTTGTGTGATTGTTGTTGCATCGAGGTCGCAGATGTCTGAACAGGCCGATTCACGCGTGGAATTCGCGTTGACGGCGTGGGCACGTTGGGAGGGCTTGGGCATTGGCGGTGTTGATCCGCGGTGCTTGTGACTTGTGAGCCGCCCTCTTGGCCTCAGCAGTGGCGATCTGGTTGGTCTTGAAGATTGCCGCACCAGTCTTCACGGATCTTCTCAATGCCGGTCTATCCTGGCCGAGATCCTTCCAGGTCACCGGGTTGATTTGCAGTTGCTTCACACACTTCTTCAACGTGTGCTTGTAGCGTCGTTTTTGACCTCCCTCTTGGCGAGCATCCGTAGCGACATCTCCGGAAGATACAAACACATGACGTCAAATAATTTAGTTGCTGCCTTTTTCTGCCATAGGATGAACAAATTTCCAAAAAATAATTATTAAAAATGAACCGCATTTATTTTTGTAATAACAAATCAGCTAAATCTGAATTTCCATTCCAAGAGAATGTTTGATGGATTCCTCCACAAAAAGGCTGATATCACTTGCGGCTGCCAACTTACTCACATGCAAGCAAGCATCTCTCTAATGTTTCTTCAATTAAACTTCGCGAGAGAAGCTTAAATTCAGCAAAACATACTGAGTCTTAAGTAAAATTTATGAAACAAACAATGTCACAAATTATTTTTGGTATACACATCAAAAATTGCGCAAGCACCCCACCCTATGCATTCAAAATCAAGGAGAAGCAGGAACCTCTGTTTACTCTCGAGTAATTTCTGGGCGAGTAAATATTTGTATATAATGGGATACAAAAAGAAAAAATATTTACCGGTCAGGCTGTGGCAGGCTGTCTACTATATTTACTTAATAACAAGTGCAACTAGATAGCAGCTGCAAATAGACTTTGAGGAATAGTTGTCTGCGGGCTTATTACGGTGCGCAATTCAAGAAGAACAATTGCCTTGCTGAAAGTGCTGGTGTTCCAAAGTTTCGATGTAGTTAACTGCTTCTTTACGGGATAATTGAGACATTCTGATTATAAATTTAGCGGAATGTTTTGTGCCTTCGCAAAAAATGCAGCTTTTTCTTTCTCCAAACATTTAACTGAAGCAATCGAAGAAAAAGTCAAGTAAGAAAGGTGATCGTAGTAAAAAAGGGCAAGGAAATTTTGTTCGATGTAAATGATCATTTTCTTTTGAAGAAACGTGTGTCATAACAAAGGATTTATTATCATAACTTTGATTATATAATTGATACACGGTTGGAAGTACTTTGCCAGACTATAAGACAGGACACGACATTGTGAACCCCTCTAGCGTACTGTACTTATTTTTGCGCCAATTTGAGGAAACGAAAAGTGACAGCGTGTACAAATCTAACGTTAATCTTATACAACTGTGTTTTAACCCGAGCAGTTTTCTTCAACTTTGACCCAGATCTTAAAACTTACGGCATCTCTTATCTTAACACTAAAACCTATTTGACACAACTATGTCAGCACACTTTATTTGCAAAAACCATTCTAGATGAATAATTTGAGGCGGTGATGTATATTAGGTGCAATG
This sequence comes from Schistocephalus solidus, assembly GCA_017591395.1. NCBI lineage: Eukaryota > Metazoa > Platyhelminthes > Cestoda > Diphyllobothriidea > Diphyllobothriidae > Schistocephalus > Schistocephalus solidus. The sequence goes on from WEDG01005515.1 coordinate 52,534, forward strand.
TACTTTTGCTTAGTCTTCGTACGCACGTAGTCTTTGCGATGACACAACCGAAATCAAAGATCTTTTCAAAGATTTGTTCCTTTTATTTTAAAAAGCATAGTCAACTTTCAAAAACTTTGACATTTGACTTCATCTTTCACAATTTGCAGTGGTAAATGGTATTAAAGTCCTCCACATGTCTAATATATTCAGAGCATTGCATTCTGCCTTTCTTTGTGCAAAGCCCCTTTCTTTGATTTGTTTACTTTAAACCAAAGTTGGTCGATGCGTTCATCAACTGGAATATCTTCCGCCCTCTTAAAATTAAAAAGCCTATTCTACATAAATAGAAAATTGAAGTAAATTCTTAAGATAATGTCGGGCGGCATTCATTGTGAATTTAAAGCAAGATTAATAATGCAGAGCGAGCTTTTTATTTTCAAAAATACAGTCTAATATAATTCTCAGTTGAGTGATCTTGGCACTTTCTTTGAGACTTCCTATTGGAAATTGCCCCTCCAATTCTATTGATACCATTTTTTTCCAACGTTTCTTTTGTTTTATAAAAACCAAAGCTTTCCACTTGGGTTCATCAATTTGAGAGTGGCTCTACACATTAAAGAGCTTGTGAAAGCTGACTTTAATACGGCCGCATAAATATCCTTTTAATAAAATACAGACAGGCAATTTCCAAGAGATTTTTCGTACTTTCTCCATACAGGCGTTTAGGTTCTCACTAATTCTGGGTTATTTTGGTAGCAATTCCGTTTTGTGTATATTTTGCTATCAAAAGAGCACATAAATTATAACGATCAGTTCATTAAAGGCTGCGTTTCGTGTTTATTTACTCAAAAGTGCACTGAACGCCAGCTGAAAAATAGACGTTTACTAGAGTTGACTAGTTTTTATATGTGTATGTATATGCACCAAAAATTGTCATTACATTAGTTCTATTTAAATGGTAGCGAGTGTTATCCTGTTATGTGAAAACCTGGAAAATGGGACTCAATGGAATCTGAAAAGGCCTTTTTACAGCATTTTTGTTATTAAATAGTTTAACTATGGAATAGTAATCCAAAGTTTGAACGAATTTGCAGTCACTAAGACGCAAAATCGGAAGTGTACTGGTGAAGTTCGAGACCTCCTAACGTCACAAGCTGTACTTTTATTTCTGTCATTTATGCGATCTGTGGTCGAGCTTTGTCGTACAGTATAAATGTTGATCGGCTGAAAAATAAGCTACTTGTTTCAGAGTTTTGTAAATCAGTTTGTCCAGCTGATTTCATAATACTTATTCAATGACAGATGAGCCTCGTTTCCTGAAAACGTAGTACATCACACCCTTTCTAGACAAACAAACATCTAATACCAACTAAATGTTATTGTTATTGTGGTTTGGGCTATGTTCATTGGCTTGTCCTTGTCCAATGTTTGTGTTGAACATTAAGGCATATCATATTGATTCTTTTTTCAAATCCTTTTGTGACAAAAAGCAAAGTCATGCAACCTTCCAAACTTTGCTTTTTCCGCTACTCATATGCACCACACATCCAGTTTTATTTCAATTTTCGGCTTTGGCTTGTTAATTTAATATTATTTGCTTTCTTGCGTCAAGCATTGGTGGTAATTAATGAGCGCTTTTTGAGTGATCTGTACCAACGGTGACCTTCATTACGTCAGTATCTTGCTTTGATTCTAGTTGATGGCGTGGCAAATTCATGAGGTAAAAGTTACCAAAAAATTCGGAAAACAGTTGCATGCTGCCTCTTGTGTAGTAAAAGTAAAGACAAATACATCACGACTATTTCGAGCTATCTGTTATACGATAATTGTTTACATAATAATAATAATAATAAAAATTAAATAATTTAAAAGCCATAAATGATTTCGAGTAGAAAAATATGGGTGGTAGCGTTCCGCAAAACAAATTAATTTCAATATATAATACCCACGTGAAATAGGAAACTAATTTTTCATGATAAACCTTCACATAGACATGTCATAATTGACGACAAAACAATTAATACGCAAAGCACCCCGCGAGTGAGTTCCACGTATGAGAGGACAGGGTGAGCAGCGTTTCTTTCAAAAGATGAACAGAAATTTCTCCTTAAAATTAAATTCAACGTGAAAATGGTCGTGCAGTTATAGATGATGGCTCGCATACCAGTTTATGCTATATGAAAAAACTAACTAATTCACACTTGGTTCAAACGCAATTTCACTTCATCTACAGTACCGCATATTTTTGGCCCTGGCGAATTGACATAGAACGATTTAGTTTATGATAGTCATGTTGATATACTACATTAACTTGCCTAATTCATGAAATGTCATCATCAAAATTTACGATGGTAGTATGGCACACATTTGAAGTTGTTATTGGGTTTTTTGTACTAATTTGAGGCCTAAAATGCTGTTTGTTAAAAAAGAGTTAATTACACATCTGCTAATTGAAGGCAAAATGGGGCCAAATCCGAGGTTTCTCGATTTTCAGGTGTGTTCCGACGTTACTGCGTCTTCTGGACCAAAATCCTCTTGGTTGTTCCCGTCAGTTGGCAACCTTCCAAGCCACGGTTTTAAGCGCACCGTGATAGTCTCAAGCGCGTCAGATTTTTATAGTGAGCAAAATACCCCTGAGCTCTCGACCCTCACTCTCTTCAACCCCCACAATCAGATCCACAGTCCCAGCCGGTCAGTTGCCAGTGTGG
>WEDG01005517.1:0-51151 GCA_017591395.1 Schistocephalus solidus
CCGACCAAATGCTATCTGTGTGGTGGTACCCCTAACTAGTACCCTAAACGACAGTTCGACCTTCGATTTCGACAGAGGTCCACCGTATGCTCCACACCAGGTGGTGCAGGGACGGTGACTTGCGCGTGAATTATTTTTAAGTGATAGTAGCCTTTCGCTGCAGCTACCACATCTCTCCTCCTCCCCACCTGAGCCCGGTGTCAAGAGAGAGTCAAGAAAACCGGAGATTGGAGAGGGCGCAGGTGGCTGGCGCGACCGGAGCCACCCCTGGGTGTACCCACCATACCTGGCTCGGATCCCACGGAGTGTAAGAGTTCCATAAAAGGCCATATTAAGAAAGGAGCCATTGCAGCCTGACTCTCAGTCCGCCAGTCAGCCACTCTACACAAAACACACATTGGGCTGACCACGCGGTCCGAATTATCCGTCAGTTCGCCACTTTCCCAGCCACGGCTTTTTGGCGCACCGTGATAGTTTCAAGCGCGTCAGATTGTTTATAGTGAGGAAAATGCGCTGAGCTGTTGACCTCACTCTCTTGCCCTAACCGCACAATCAGACCAACATCGGAGCCATTCAGTTGTCTGTTGTGGGAGTGGGCACATTGGCTGACGGCTCGGCGTTCCTGTCCTCGCGCGCCACAGCACGACCTGGCCCCCACAACGCGTACACCAGAATTACCTTACTCAAGGGATATGGAGGAGCCATTGCCGTCTGACTCCCAGTCCACTAATCAGCCACTTGACACACACAGCACATACACTGGGCCGACGGCTGGTTCTGGTGTAAGCGTCAGATTGGCATCCTTTCCAAGCCACGGTTTCTAGGACACCGTGATTTTATCAGGTACATTATGATGATTGTTAGGGTGTTGTCAATGTATTAGTGTAGATGATGTGCGCTGATGTGGCTAAGACTCCGGTGGTTTACCACAGGTTGTCGTGGAGGAGCATGTTGATTTGCAGTTGCTTCAGCGATTTCTTCAAATTGTCCTTGTTGCGTCGTTTTTGACCTCCCTGTCGGCGATTTCCCGTAGCGACATCTCCATAGAAAAGTCGTTTGGGTAGTCGCTCATTGTCCATTCTCACCAGGTGGCTGCTCCATCGCAGTTGCACTTGCCTCAGCATGGCGTGGATGCTGAGGATTCCAGTCTGCTCCAGGACTTCCGTGTCCGGGATCCTGTCTGGCCATCTTAGCTTCAGTATTCTGTGGCGGCAGCTGAGGATGGAAGTGATTCAGCGTCCTGGCTTGGTTCGAGTAGACGGTCCTGGTCTCCGCTCCGTAAAGAAGTGTCGTCAAGACGACGGTCTTGTTCATCTTCAGTTTGGTGTTCAGGTGAATACCGTGGTGATTCCACAAGAAGGCCTGCAGCCGGCCGAGAGGCCCTGACTGGCTTTGGAGATCCATTGGGCAACCTCATAATCGATTCTCGTGTTGCGTGACAGCATGCTTCCTAGATAAGCGAAGGTTTCAACGTATTTTTGTTGAGCACCGTTGATATTGATTCGGGGAGCCCTGTATTCCGCGCTGAATGGCGGTTGGTACATGACAACCGTTTTGGCTGTACTTATTGTTTATCCAAAACGGGCGCAGCCTGCGGCGAAGAGGTCCATACTCCCTTTGCATGTCCTCCTCCATCATGGTGTTAAGGGTGCACTTGTCCGCGAAGAGCAAGGTGTTCCATGCTTGGGATTGGGTATGACTGGCTGAAATGGCCATTCCGGTCTCCCTTGACTCTGACGGTTCAACCTTATCATCACATCCTCCAAGTCGCTATGCGACTGCCCGCGAGGGTCTAAAGTGAGCTCCAGTGCACAACGGAACATAAATGTTCCTTTGCCAGATCGGTGAACACCTCACTATCATAATTCATATTCCCGATCGTAAACCGACAAAACAACGGGCCCGTGGCTCAATGGTAGTGTAACACTCAATTACCAAAGGTTGCGGGTTCGAATCTTGGGTTATCCCCACCCGGGATTGGGAATGACTGGCTGATGACGGCTTATAAGCCAGAAATGGCCATTCCGGTCTCCCTTGTCTTTGTCGGTTCCAACTTATCATATATATATATATATATATATATATATATATATATATATATATATATATATATTCTCTGGAGTCCATATACCAGAAACCGCATAGAGAACGCTGGGGGACCCACTGAGGAGCCGAACACTCGTTGCTGTGTCACGCAGCAGCAGAAACATCGGCGAAACACGTGTCTGGGCTTTTAGCTAGTATCTATGTCGGAAGTACGGTATAACGTCTTTGCCATATAAGATTCATACTACTTGTAGTACTACTTGTTTGTAGAATGGGCATTACGTGGTTATTCCACAGTGGTTGATTGTCTTCGACCCAAATGTTCATTGAAATTTCGGGTCTGACCCTAAAAAGTCATGTCGAATCACCTGACTCCATGTCCTGCACTTAATAATTTCAGAAATTATTTACCCGATTATTCTCTGGAGTCCATATACCAGAAACCGCATAGAGAACGCTGGGGGACCCACTGAGGAGCCGAACCCCTCGTTGCTGTGTCACACAGCAGCAGAAACATCGGCGAAACACGTGTCTGGGCTTTTAGCTAGTATCTATGTCGGAAGTACGGTATAACGTCTTTGCCAAATAAGATTCATACTACTTGTAGTACTACTTGTTTTGTAGAATGGGCATTACGTGGTTATTCCACAGTGGTTGATTGTCTTCGACCCAAATGTTCATTGAAATTTCGGGTCTGACCCTAAAAAGTCATGTCCGAATCACCTGACTCCATGTCCTGCACTTAATAATTTCAGAAATTATTTACCCGATTATTCTCTGGAGTCCATATACCAGAAACCGCATAGAGAACGCTGGGGGACCCACTGAGGAGCCGAACCCCTCGTTGCTGTGTCACACAGCAGCAGAAACATCGGCGAAACACGTGTCTGGGCTTTTAGCTAGTATCTATGTCGGAAGTACGGTATAACGTCTTTGCCATATAAGATTCATACTACTTGTAGTACTACTTGTTTGTAGAATGGGCATTACGTGGTTATTCCACAGTGGTTGATTGTCTTCGACCCAAATGTTCATTGAAATTTCGGGTCTGACCCTAAAAAGTCATGTCCGAATCACCTGACTCCATGTCCTGCACTTAATAATTTCAGAAATTATTTACCCGATTATTCTCTGGAGTCCATATACCAGAAACCGCATAGAGAACGCTGGGGGACCCACTGAGGAGCCGAACCCCTCGTTGCTGTGTCACACAGCAGCAGAAACATCGGCGAAACACGTGTCTGGGCTTTTAGCTAGTATCTATGTCGGAAGTACGGTATAACGTCTTTGCCATATAAGATTCATACTACTTGTAGTACTACTTGTTTGTAGAATGGGCATTACGTGGTTATTCCACAGTGGTTGATTGTCTTCGACCCAAATGTTCATTGAAATTTCGGGTCTGACCCTAAAAAGTCATGTCCGAATCACCTGACTCCATGTCCTGCACTTAATAATTTCAGAAATTATTTACCCGATTATTCTCTGGAGTCCATATACCAGAAACCGCATAGAGAACGCTGGGGGACCCACTGAGGAGCCGAACCCCTCGTTGCTGTGTCACACAGCAGCAGAAACATCGGCGAAACACGTGTCTGGGCTTTTAGCTAGTATCTATGTCGGAAGTACGGTATAACGTCTTTGCCATATAAGATTCATACTACTTGTAGTACTACTTGTTTGTAGAATGGGCATTACGTGGTTATTCCACAGTGGTTGATTGTCTTCGACCCAAATGTTCATTGAAATTTCGGGTCTGACCCTAAAAAGTCATGTCCGAATCACCTGACTCCATGTCCTGCACTTAATAATTTCAGAAATTATTTACCCGATTATTCTCTGGAGTCCATATACCAGAAACCGCATAGAGAACGCTGGGGGACCCACTGAGGAGCCGAACCCCTCGTTGCTGTGTCACACAGCAGCAGAAACATCGGCGAAACACGTGTCTGGGCTTTTAGCTAGTATCTATGTCGGAAGTGGGGTGTAGGGGTACTAGTTAGGGGCAGCACCACACAGCTTGCATTTGGTCGCTCCATTTGTCTCGTACAGGTGGTGAATGCTCCTGTGGCCGCCTCTAACTGGTACCCAACTCTCACCTGTGGCTCCTCGAAGTTGGGTTCTTCCCAGCGGCCACACCCCGGGCAACCGTCACGACCGGCGGGCTAAACCAGGTGAGGGTCTCCGGTGTTGTGTGTGCCTCCACACCCGGTATGTCTGACTCCCGAACTTCCCATCTCTCCCCCCTCTCAAAAAGTCCTACGGTGGGGGCGACAGCAACCCCGTAGGCGGCCCAGACTAACTCGGGTCGTTCTTCCACTAAACAAAACCGTGACCCATAGTGGAGTTCGGCAGCCGTCTGGGATGTCCGAGCAGCCCTATTTAGGGATAGCACTGCTTGCCTCCTCGCGGAGGAAGGGGCTAGAAAATGTGCCCTAAAAAAATGCTGGTTCTCACGTCTTCTGCAGCCGGCCGCGGCTCGCAGATCGCAAACTACGCGGTCGTAAAACTCAAACAAACAACAATACCCCCCGTCCTCATCCCCCTCGCCATACTCTCCAGGCTGCTCGGGTGAGTCCACTCACACTAGCAGCCTGGAATGTTCGTTCCCTTTTAGACAATCCTAGGAGCAACCGGCCGGAACGGAGGACGGCGCTAGTCGCTCGGGAACTGGCGCGCTACAAGGTGGACATTGCTGCTCTCAGCGAGACCCGATTCTCTGAGCAGGGTCAGCTGGAGGAGGTGGGGGCCAGCTACACTTTCTTCTGGAGCGGCCGGCCAAAGGCAGAGCGACGCGACGCTGGTGTTGCCTTTGCCATCCGTAACGACATCGTGGGACGTCTGCCCTGTCTGCCGCAGGGTATCAATGATCGCCTGATGAGCCTCCGCCTGCCTCTTCGGGGAGACCAGTTCGCCACCATCATCAGCGCCTACGCTCCCCCAATGACGAGCTCTGATGCGGCGAAGGACAAATTCTACGAGGACCTGCACGCCTTGCTGGCGACTGTGCCGAAAGAGGACAAGTTAATTGTCCTTGGTGACTTCAATGCCCGCGTCGGGACGGACCACGCTGCCTGGCAGGGGAGTGCTGGGTCCCCACGGTCTCGGGTAGCTGCAACGCTAACGGCCTCCTTCTTCTGCGCACGTGTGCGGAACACCGTCTCCTGCTGTCCAACACCTTCTTCCGCCTTCCGACGCGGGAGAAGGCCACGTGGATGCACCCTCGGTCGCGGCGCTGGCATCTGCTGGACTATGTTCTCGTCCGGAGGCGAGATCGACAGGACGTGCTGGTAACCAAGGCGATCCGCGATGCCGATGGTTGGACAGATCACCGCCTCGTCATCTCCCAGATGAGGCTCCGACTGCAACCCCGACGAAGGCCCCAAGGTAAGAGGCCGCCATGTAAGTTAAATACTCTTTTTATTAAATTTGCCTGCTCACTGTTTTGATTTCAGCAACCAAATAACCGAGAAACTGGAGGACCTGCATGCTCCAGATGATAACGCTACCGTGGAGACACGATGGTGTCAACTGCGAAATGTCATCCAGTCCACCGCCCTCGATGTACTCGGACGCGCACACCGTCGACACCAGGACTGGTTTGACGACAATGACGCCGACATCAGCAACTTACTCGCGGAGAAGAATAGACTACACAAAGCCTACATGGACCTTCGGACTGACGCCACCAAAGCAGCCTTTTTCAGATGCCGGCGCCTTGTACAACAACGGCTGCGGGAGATGCAGGATGCCTGGATGATCCGAAAGGCTGAAGAAATCCAGGGGTATGCGGACCGCAATGAAATGAAAAACTTTTTCAAAGCCATCAAGGCCATCTACGGCCCGTGTATCAAGGGGTCCGCACCGCTGCTCAGCTCTGATGGGACAACACTGCTGACAGAGAAATCGCAAATTCTGAAGCGCTGGGCCGAGCACTTCAGAAGTGTCCTTAATTGCTCATCAGCCATCTCCGATGCTGCCATTGACCAGCTCCCTCAAGTGGACACGAACAATGACCTGGATCTGCCGCCTTCCCTACCAGAAACCATCCGGGCCGTGCAGCAGATTTCCAGCGGTAAAGCACCGGGATCCGACGCAATCCCACCGGAAGTCTACAAGCACGGTGGGCCCCGGCTGATGGCAGAACTCACAACACTCTTCCAGGAGATGTGGCGCCAAGGACAAGTTCCTCAGGATTTCAAAGACGCGACCATCGTCCATCTCTACAAACGGAAGGGGAACCGGCAACTCTGTGATAATCACAGAGGCATCTCGTTGCTCAACATCGCCGGGAAGATCTTCGCCCGTATCCTTCTCAATCGTCTTAACGGTCATCTAGAGCAGGGCCTGCTCCCGGAAAGCCAATGTGGCTTCCGCCGACACCGCGGGACAACCGATATGATCTTCGCCGCCCGCCAGCTACAAGAGAAGTGTCAGGAGATGCGAACTCACCTTTACACTACCTTCGTGGATCTAACGAAAGCCTTTGACACGGTGAATCGTGACGGACTGTGGAAAGTCATGCAGAAATTTGGTTGTCCTGAGCGGTTCACGCACATGGTGCGTCAGCTTCATGACGGGATGACGGCGCGCGTCACTGACAACGGGACGGTATCCGAAGCATTCGCAGTGACCAACGGAGTGAAGCAGGGCTGCGTACTGGCCCCCACCCTCTTCAGTCTCATGTTCTCGGCTATGCTGATGGACGCCTACCGTGATGAGCAGCCTGGTATTCGCATCGCCTACAGAACTGACGGGCGCCTTCTCAACAGTCGGCGTATGCAGGCTCCAACGCGCGTGTCTACGACTACAGTCCATGACTTGCTCTTCGCGGACGACTGCGCCCTTAACACCGTGACGGAGGAGGACATGCAAAGGAGCATGGACCTCTTCGCCGAAGGCTGCGCCGATTTTGGATTAACAATCAGTACAGCCAAAACGGTTGTCATGCACCAGCCGCCACCCAGCGCGGAATACAATGCTCCTCGAATCAATGTCAACGGTGCTCAACTCAAAAACGTGGAGACCTTCGCTTATCTAGGAAGCACGATTTCGCGCAACACGAGAATCGATGACGAGGTTGCCCAACGGATTTCCAAAGCTAGTCAGGCCTTCGGCCGGCTGCAGGCCTCCGTGTGGAATCGCCACGGTATTCACCTGAACACCAAACTGAAGATGTACAAGGCCGTCGTCTTGTCGACACTCCTTTACGGAGCGGAAACCTGGACCGTCTACTCGAACCAAGCCAGGAAGCTGAATCACTTTCATCTCAGCTGCCTCCGCAGAATACTGAAGCTGAGATGGCAAGACAGGATACCGGACACGGAAGTCCTGGAGCGGACCGGAATCCTCAGCATCCATGCCATGCTGAGGCAAGTGCAGCTGCGATGGAGCGGCCACTTGGTAAGAATGGACGACGAGCGACTACCCAAACGACTTTTCTACGGAGATGTCGCTACGGGTTCTCGTCGGCAGGGGGGTCAAAAACGACGCTACAAGGACACTTTAAAGAAATCGCTGAAGCAACTGCAAATCAACTCGGCGACCTGGGAAGACCTCGCCCAGGATAGACCGGCATGGAGAAGATCAGTGAAGACTGGTTCAGCAATCTACGAGGCCAACCGGATCGCCGCCGCCAAGGCCAAAAGAGCGGCACGAAAGTCACCAGCGCCCCGCACCAACACCGCCAATGCCCAGGCCCTGCCAACATGCCCGCGCTGTCAACGCATCTTCCGCGCGCGAATCGGCCTGGTCGGACATCTTCGGACGCAATGCACCAACAATCCCACAATTCCAATTTCTACGTCAAATTCTGCCAACCCTCATTCTGACTCCCCACCCTCACTCCTGACATCAATTCCATTACTCCCACCATCATAGAGACCACATCCATCTACTCATCGCCTGTTACCCCCACCACCGCAACCACCACCGCCTTCGCCTTCACTACCACCACAACCACCATCAGCGATGGGGAATCTCTCCTAAGCTGTACTCAATGCGACCGCACATTCACCTCACGCATCGGCCTGGTCGGTCACTTGCGAATACATCGTACAGAGACCGGTGAGCCAGTGCCTGGAACACCATCACACAGCAGAGATCGTCGCCTCCACTGCCCTCACTGTACTCGCGCATTCACTCATCGCATGGGCCTATTCGGTCACATGCGCATCCATGACAGCGGAATTCACCACAATGCCGACAACACCGATACACCATTCACACCCTCCGCTCCTGCCATTCTTAGCGCCCCTGCCACCCCCACTACCATGAATGACATCGCCCCAGCCTCTACCGATTTCTCCTGCCCACACTGCGCCCGCAACTTCAACTCACGCATCGGCCTGGCCGGTCACCTGCGAATCCATCGCACGGAGGCTGGTGAACCAGTGCCTGGGGCTCCGACATATAGTCGACGCGCCCGCCTTCACTGACCTCACTGCTCCCGCACATTTACACACCGCATGGGGCCTCTTAGGACACATGCACCTCCACGACAACCTCCGGTAAACCACCGGAGGCTAAGCTACATCAGCACACACTACCTACACCAATACATCGACTACACCCTCACAATCACCATTTACCAGAGTATATCACGGTTTCCTAGAAACCGTGGCTGAGAAGATCTGCCAATCTGACGCTTCCACCAGACGCCGTCGGCTCAGTGTATGTGCTGTGTGTGTCGAGTGGCTGACCAGTGGACTGGGAGTCAGACGGCGATGGCTGCTCCATATCCCTGAGTTTGTGAATCCTGGTGTGTGCGTTATGGGGAACCAGGTCGTGCTGTGGCGCGCGAAGACGGGTACGCCGATCCGTCAGCCAATGCGCCCACTCCCACATCAGGCAACTGACCGGCTCGGACAGTGGTCTGATTATGGGGGTGGGGGAGAGAGTGAGGTCGACAGCTCAGCGCATTTTCCTCACTATAAACAATCTGACGCGCTTGAAACTATCACGGTGCGCTAAAAGCCGTGGCTTGGAAGGTTGCCAACTGACGGGATAACTCGGACCGCGTGGTCAGCCCAATGTGTGTTTTGTGTGGAGTGGCTGACTGGCGGACTGAGAGTCAGGTTGCAATGGCTCCTTCTTAATGTGGCCTTTATGGCACTCCCACTCCGTGGGATCCGAGCCAGGTGTGGTGGCACGCCCAGGGGCGGCTCCGGCCGCGCCAGCCACCTGCGCCCTCTCCATCTCCGGTCTTCTTGACTCTGTCTTGACACCGGGCTCAGGTGGGGAGGAGGAGAGTGCGGTAGCTGCAGCGCAAGGCTACTATCACTTAAAACTAATTCACGCGCAAGTCACCGTCCCTGCACCACCTGGTGTGGAGCATACGGTGGACATCGTCGGACTACGACGGTCGAACTGTCATGTCGGAAGTACGGTATAACGTCTTTGCCATATAAGATTCATACTACTTGTAGTACTTCTTGTTTGTAGAATGGGCATCACGTGGTTATTCCACAGTGGTTGATTGTCTTCGACCCAAATGTTCATTGAAATTTCGGGTCTTACCCTAAAAAGTCCTGTCCAAATCACCTGGCTCCATGTCCTGCACTTAATAATTTCAGAAATTATTTACCCGATTATTCTCTGGAGTCCATATACCAGAAACCGCATAGAGAACGCTGGGGGACACACTGAGGAGCCGAACCCCTCGTTGCTGTGTCACACAGCAGCAGAAACATCGGCGAAACACGTGTCTGGGCTTTTAGCTAGTATCTATGTCGGAAGTACGGTATAACGTCTTTGCCATATATATATATATATATATATATATATATATATATATATATATATATATATATATATATATATGATAGTGTGGGGCTCACCGATCTGTTTAAGGAACATGTATGTTCCGTTGTACCCTGGAGCTCAGACTAGAACCCTCGCAGGCGGTCGCAAAGCGACGTGTAGCATATGTTGATAATGTGGAACCGACAAAGACAAGGGAGACAGGAATGGCCATTTCTGGCTTATTAGCCGTCATCAGCAAGTCATACCCAGTCAGCCAGAAATGGCCATTCCGGTCTCCTTTGTCTTTGTCGGTTCCACCTTATCAATATATATATATTAACATATATATATATATATATCGGTTATTGAAGCTCACTCTTCCGTTTCTGCCTTAGGGCTCACTCTCGAGCCCCACCAGCAGCCGCACAGCGACTAGTATTATATGCAGAATGGCAGTATCTACATAGACAAGTGAGACTGGATGGGCCCTGTCTGGCTTATTAGCCGACATCAGCCAGTTAAGATTATCGCCGCGAATTGCCCAAACGAGTGCGAACTCTCTCACCTGACACCAAGTCGGAGTATTTCATATAACGGCGTTTCAATACCAACATGCGCAAAACCCAGTATTTCTAACCGGACAGAAAGCTTGACTCGAAGGCTGCGGCGTCAATACGGTATCGGTGATAATTTAATTATCGCAACAGAGTCATGGATCCATCAAAGATCTTGCAACAAGCCTTCGTGAGATATTGGATCAGAATTGGTGGTGTTCATACATTGGAGTAGACAGGGTGTGTAACTTGACCCAAAATGGGCTAAAGCTCACGGCCCCCGGTAGGGCCTCGTAGCTCAGGTTATTAGAGCATTGGCCGTACTAAAGCCTTGTCCTTGTGGTCTTGGGTTCGAATCATACCGAGTATTCGAATTCTTCACAATTAGGTCAAATGAATTATTGAAATCTGCCAAAACTTTCGCTGTCCTATTCAAAAGTAAAAATGTTGGCTTTTGAATATTTGGAACTGTTTGAACGTTTAAGTTGATATATTTAAATCACAAACGGTGCATTCACCTGCCCAGAAATGCATACAACTCGCAAATAGTTAAAACTTCGTGGCAATGATGTACAACCGTACTGGGTTAAGGGCCACCTTTAAGAAAACGTTCTTCTGCAGCCCATGATAAATTAGTGCAAATATGGAATATCGGCAGTACAGTCGATGAGAGCATTTACAAGTGCAGATCGAGTTGCTGTCTGTAACCAGGCATACTTATGAAGTGCGTGAATGTTCCTTCCACTTCATGAAGCGCGGCCTCCATTCAGCTTGGCTTACTGGAAAGCTAAAAGGTTCAGCGCATATTTAGCAAAGACCGAAAAAGCGCCGTTCTAGCTTTTGTTAGGTAGTCTTACGTATACGAAGAATTTCTGTATCTCCAGTTATAATGGCTGATTGCAATAAAAGTACCCAAACAAAATTTAGTTTAGATATCAAAAATGCATGCGAAAGCCAGACAAACTGACCCTTTCCGGAGCTGTCTTCAAGAATCTCGAAGATTTTTCGCACCACACTCATGGCTGATTCCTTGCAAACAAGACGAATATCCGAGCCTGAGTATCCTTCAGTCAGCTTGAAAGAGATGTAACAGAGCTTGTGGTGGGAGTGCTTAGGTTATCATACAGGAAGTCATGGCGTTTTTGCAAGATATAATAGCGGAATACTAGGTGGTTGAGGAGGGCAGGTAGCTTCTGTGTTCTAACTATCAGCGTTACACAAAGTGATGTGAGTGAACCGACTAGTTTTCTTCGTCCAATGAAGAGGTCATATGAGCGTTTAACTTGTGCCAATCTGCCTGATTACCAACGGCCCATAGAGGAATGGAGAGCGTTGCCCGTCAGTGTATGTTGTCTTCCCATCCTCCCTGCCTCATCACCTTCCAATCTTTCGTTTCTCCCAGTTCACTCCTTCCACTGACCCTTCTCTACCATGTCCTCACCACAGTAGATTTTTAGCTGAAAGAGTAAGTATTTTACGACGGCGACGATATCCCCCACTTGCCCAGTGAAGTAGCGCAGCACCAGTGACTTATGCAGCATCCATCGCACTTCTCCTCGGTTCCGCTCGGTTCCGACCGCTGAAAAAGTCATTACGACCAGAGGCAGGCGTGCGTACAGTTTCAGACAATGCTAAACAGCTTCTCTAGGCGTGCTATGCAGATACTTATCCCTACAGTCTCTACCAGGCAGCTGCGGTTTAGATTTCATATCAGTAAGATTTCTGTGAAGACCAAATCGTGGGGTCATTGCAGGTTGACTGGCAGGACTGAAAAGAACGAGTTTTTCTTTCAATGGACAAAGTTTCAAGCTCAAACTCTTAGTGCATCGGGATAGATTCAAGCACGTCACACTTTTCATACGTAGGAGTGAGCTAACATCTGATCTGAATGGACTCACCAGTGTAGGCCTCCATCTCTCTTCCCTTGTCCATGAATGAGCCACACCTTTCAATCAACTGGTATGGGGTGTATGCGCCATGGCTGACGCGTTTTGAAGGCTTAAGTGTACGGCGTGTCCCAAGCAGTTAGCGCAGCAGTTATGGACTCGCACATACAGCAAGCAACTGGATGAATTCGTACCCCGAACGCACCAGTATGACGACGTTTTGTGCAATACAGCTACTGAACAGCCCTTTTTGGGGCCCAGGTAAGCCAAGCACTAGTTAACACCTACCACCGGCTCTTTAGCATCGGTTCGCGTTGACTTCGGTGCAAGAGATGGACATTGTGGTGAACTGTCATTGCCTTCAGCCTCCTGGCACATTTTGAAGCTTCTGTTTTCGCGGTGAGTTTCCTAGCTTTTAGCGAAAGCTGGCAGTCGTCTCCTGGGCTACTCATCAGGACCACCTGACTAATCAAGCAGCCAAACAGGACTGAGAAAGTCTGATGCGATGATTGCATAGAAAAAGTAAGAAATTACGTTACAGTTTGTGCGGTAGAAAATAGACAGGGTTAAATGATATTGAGTTTGCTTTAAAACAAAACAAAAAACACACGCCTGGAAACAGTACCGGCTGATAAATGAACTGGAAGTTAAAGGTCCGTAGACGGCTAGACTGCCGACATGTGTAGCCCTTTTTGACCTTCGGCGTCACCGAGAAATCAGTTAGATGCGCGAAGAAATAAAGAAATAAATAAAGCCTAGACAAAGCTATATCTCTTCTATAGTTGATACTGTGCTCTAGCTACGACTGTCTGAGCATAAAATACCTGCTTCTGGTGTAGAGATAAGAAACGCAGTCATCGATGCTAAGCTATCAGCGCAGAACCGAGGCCCTCGGCTACAAGCGTGCATGAGAGATTGAGTATGAGGCACTGTCCTCTATGGGTCCTCCAATCGTCAATGTGTGTAGGCCTCCTTCCCGGCATGCCTCACGCGTCAGCGCTTGCTCACTCACGGTTCTTCGGTGGAACTCGCGAACCGATTATTTAGTACTTTCACTGGGTACTCAATCCGAACAGATTTGAGCCATGATTCAGCCTACGCTGGTTGACGCCTAGGTAGCATTTCTCACGCATATCTTCCATGAGTTCTCATAACTGAGTTCACTTGCTCTTACTGTGTTTCTGCGTTTTCTGCCGGCGCTCCGCTGACTGAAGCCCATCATCCGTACACTGTACACCAAAAGCAATCTGCTGCAGTCCAAATGATGAAAACGTGATTGGCAGATGAAATCTATGAAAGGGACATGTGGCAGCAGTAAGCAAAGTCAGACGACATCCAAGCTCTCCCATCCAAGGCAAAGAAAACGTTCTTTTTTTATCATTAAATGCTAGTACTATGATCACAGTCCACATAAAAAATATGGAGATCACTAAGTAATCAAGGACCCAAAACGGAATCATGCAAAAATAAGGACACGCTCTTGAGTTCCACGACCGCACACTGAACTTGAAGCTATCTACTATAAATATTATGGCCACAAGGGGGTTATGTCTTACGACCTGACGTCTCCCACGACAATAGTAGAGTCTACGTGCACGTCCTCTTTACTTGTAAAAGCGTATTACCCAAGAAATTTACGCAGCTCTTCTGCTTGTTTTCATGTATAACTGCAGAAGTGAAGGCATCGTTGCTGACAATTGAAGGATTTCACCAGTAGTCTCTGCTCGTGTCAGACGCCCAAATTGGGCTCAAGGCAAAACAAGCGTCAAATACCTCAGCAACACGGTCATAGTCGATCAGCGTCTTCAATTCGAGTCCTCCAGGTTCGGAAGACGCTTGTGTTCGAGGGAGCAAGTTTTCAAACATTCGTTTTCGGGCTTCCTTGTTTGGCAAATCCACAAGGATTCGTTTTTCCAGTCGCCTCAGCATAGCGTGATCCAGTTCCCTAAGCACGAAACACAGCTAATGCTTACTTATTTCTGTCACGTAGGTATTTAGGCTTCGGTGATAGTTCGTGTAAATAGGAATAACAAACCACGGTATATTGGAGGCGGCCAGCAAAAAGACGAGGTCATCTGATTTTGCCAGACCGTCCATCTGAATAAGAAGTTCCGTTTTCATTCGGCGTGATCCCTCGTGCTCCGTGGACCCACTTAGGGAACCGCAGCTGCCCGGTAACCCTCCTGTAGAATCACCAGTGCCAAAGGAACCACGTTGGGACATGAGGCAGTCAAGTTCATCAAGGAAAATAGTTGACGGTGCATGAAACCGAGCCAGTTCAAAGAGAACCTAAAAGGACATGAAGTGATATTTAGCCAATATAATTTTAGTCATTTTTTCAGATCACACCTCGGCCGTTTCATCGTTATGACAATGACAAGAGAGGTGGAATAGAGAAAGGATCTTACCCTGACCAGTTTTTCCGAATCACCCCGCCATTTACTAACGATAGTTGAGGCAGATATGTTGAAAAAGGTAGTTTTGCATTCCGTTGCAACAGCCTTTGCAAGTAACGTTTTACCCGTTCCTTTTTGTTAAAAGGAATGTCATTGCACTGAAAATAAGGAATCCATTTACCTGGCGGACCGTAGAGAAGCAACCCCCTCCAAGGCGAAAGTATTCCGGTAAAGAGTTGTGGGTACTACAGTTAGAAAACAAATGCAACTCATAATCAAGAAGATGGATTTATGACAGTGATATTTAAACTTACTTCTGAAGGTGCGGTTTGCATTCTTGCATGCAATTAAGGACGTCTTATCAGCTGGGATTGGGTGCTGATCGAGTAGGACATTTTGAGCATGTTAATTTTTGGAAGGATTTCCCAAACTTTGTCATTCAGATCTCTCGTTGCTTCAAGTCCACGTTTGCTCATTAGATCGACCTGTTTATAGGAAACTATGGTCGACCTTATAGCAGTTGGAAATATGTGCTAAATAGGAGGATCCTTCTACTTTCGAACCACCAAACGCTCAAAAAACTACAGAATCACGCACATAATCCGAGTTACTCTGACTGTCTTCTAGTATTACCCTTATTTCTCGCACATATGTTCTGTTAAAGCAACTGATATCTCAGGAAACATACGAAAGATTTTTAAAAGGTCGTCCGTCGACGCACAAAACACTTGGTATCGACTGCCGACTACCTCCAAAAACTGTTTAGATCAGTTTAAAACGCCGTTTGGTTGGAGAGCATGGGTGAGGGTCACCGGCATCCTACCAGCACAGGTGAGTATTTACGACATCGTATTATGAGGAAGCGAGGAACTGCGATAAAGTGGTAGTATAGAAGGTGAAACCTCCGTCAATAGAGGGCTCTATGTAATAAACTCCAATTTTCGCTTAAGTATTGTTTGTATAGTGGCTATTATTATTTCTGGTGGATTTTACGAGTTCACCATAACAGAAAAATAAACAAACACTCTCTTGATCAAACATTTTCTTCTTTACTTGTCAAGACAAGCATTAAAAACTTGAAGTTCGGTTATTGTTCGCAAGTTTTAGCATGACGTTCATGTATACTGCGTACATATCGACATAAATCTATATATCTACAAGTATTGCAATAATAACAACGGCAAGTGCGAATGAATGACAACGTCGAAGCCCCCTCACTCCTCCACTTTCTCCTCCTCCTCCTCCTCATCATTATTGTGATGATCATTATTACCGACACCACTATCCTCATCGTCAGCGTCATCATAATCCACATAATCGTAAACACAATCAAAATAACTATTGTCACCAATTGCAGTATAATTATCAGTGGCAGTGGAAAGTGAATATAATTGCTCGAAAGCGGATAAAATAACCTTCCAGGTAACACCAGTTATATTTAGCAGAAAAAATCGACATTTTAAACATGAAGAGGGAAATTTGCAAAATTAATGCTTAATATAAATTTAGCTTACTGATATGGGGTAAACAACCGCCTCTTTGACTAGGCGTTTAGCGGACTCCAAACCAATTATGTCATCCCAATGGACATTCGGATTGTGAAGGTAAATGTCCTAAGAGAAAGATTATAATATATTATTTCAGCTGAATGCTCTTTTCAATAATAATAGCCGTAAGCTTGAATAATTTTTGTGTAAGATTATCATAGCAAACAACAAGAAGTCGGTTACGCAGCTTGTCGCTTTAGAGTTTTGTCAGCAATGGAGACAAGCAAAAGCTTCACTCATTACCAAAATTGTTATAAATGGCATTTTTACGACCAAATGCCTCCTCTGCCTCAAAATATTAGCCAAAGTAACTGAAACCACAGCTGAATGGAGTTGAGAGAGATGTGTACAAAGAAAAAGTACAATATTCAATGGGAAGAAATTCGGAGTTTGGAACATGAATGTTAGTTGTTGGAGGACATCATGGACGTTATTCAGAAATAAACTTCTAATCAATGGACCTCAAACTTGGAAACTCTTAAGTACTTCCGGATAGTAAAATCACCTCTTAGCTCGATGTTTGAAGCTACTGAAAAATTCATTCCGTTACAGAATTTGAACGCTTACAGCTGTGCTTTCAAGTTTGGCTTAATCACACAAAGGTAAAATTACGACTTATAAGTAAGGTATGCTGGGGATTAAACTAATGACGGGCTGCTATCATGATATTTGCATTAACCCTATCTTCTTCCACGTTTGACTGGGAAATATTTGCTTATAGTTGCCTCTCTGCAAAAAAATTTAATGACCATGTGAAATTGGTTTTATTAGATAAACATAACTACATACCAAGCGTAGAGAGTACGAAAGTGAGATCGTTTTAATAAAAATGAGAACAGACGCAACATTGTGTAGTTGCTCAAAAAAGCCCTTTTGCAAAGTTAAGAAATCAAGATGATTAAAAGCTAGTGGACATACCCTTGAAATTGTGGCCGCAAGATCCTTCCACTCAGCCGAATAACCAGCGTACAAACCTAGTGGTCTAAGAAGCCTTTCCTAAAATCAAGCAAGAACATAGTGTATTCGCACTGAGTTGAATGAGAAAAAATAGTACGTAGACCATGGGATCTTCCATGCTTAAATAATGATGCTAGCATCGTCGATACCAAGATCATGAAACTCGTGAATGTGTCTAAGCGTAAGGACTCACAAGGCTCTATCACTTCTAGTAAACATCGTAAAAACACCCGTAAAAATCAATCTATCCACCATATTAGTCATTTTGGTGTCTTTAAGGTGCTAAGAAGCAGAGCTTGCAACGATTTGAAGAGCTTTCAAACAAATCTTAACAAGACGCTGGCTGTTGACCTCTGCCAGTTTCTCCTTCTATTAAAGATATTTAAGAGTCCATGGCCACCACACATTCTGCTTTAAAAGGCTCAGCGTTATAGACATTAGGCTGGTTTGTATAATTTTAAGTGACGGAAATAAAAACAGAAAGCGAACGTGTGCAGTTAAAATAGTCCCATATTACCTCAGATAGAATTTCTTCAGACTGACTCATGCGATTTTCCTGGTTAACAATCGCGCGGAAATCGATTACTGGGCCACATTTTTGCGACATTCGACAATCACTGGAAGCTATTCTGTTCTGGATGACTGGGCTCGGAGACGATGCTGAAATCCCCTCCGCTACCAAATCCAAAGAATTGGCCTTGAACCAGAAGAAAAAAAACAAAGCATTGCAAGAAATTGTAGAGCAAGTTCAACAAAAGTTTAGTTTATGATTATAGAACAGAAGTGATGAAGGATCCGAAGATGGAACACCGTCTCAAGAGCCGATCAAACCTCGAAAATTCAATAAACTTACTCCCTCCAACAAATCAAACCTTGTTACTTTTTAACCCACCACGCCTATTATGATCGCTGTATAAGTTGTCAGATGAGAAAATAATCACAAAACATTGACCTAGCTACGGAAAAGAAGACATAACCTCATACTGACCTTGTTCAAATTAAAGGTAAAGATCGCGTGACAAAGTGCTAATTCCGGTACTGTTGCATAATTTTTTCCTTAAAGGCACTTTTATATCATGGGTTGAAAGCCAACATTCATCCTAAGAACCAACAGCATGCGAAACACGTTTCCCGCCTATTCGTCATTCCAAAATTACGCCAATGCATGTACAGAAACCACAAATGGAAATATTTCTTTTCGATTTAAAAAGGGTGTTATGAATTGTCTCTGTAAGTTTCAGATCACAACCTGCCTTTTCAGCCTGCAACGAATGGAAATTCACGGAATGTGCTACGATAAACATGACGTACCATACATTCTGAGGAATTTACCGAGACAACTTTTGCATTGGGTTGCGGGTTGACTATAGCAGTAGAGGAATTCATGGAATTTGCGGATGAACTGCTGATCTTCGGTAAAAACGTACTGTATTTGCTGAAATTTGCAAAAAGGATTAAAAAAACAAACCTTTTCTTTCTCGTAGAACCAACAGAAACTGCTGAATTCTTAAGTTTTTCGCAAGGTGCTTCAAAATAATTCAATACTTTTGAACATACTAGCAATTTTTTTCGAAATTTTTGGATATTTATTAAATTTAACAAAATAAAAGCTTTCGAAATCCATCAAAATAGTGTCTAAATCAATATTATCACAGATTTCGTAGGATGTAAAGTCTAAATTTGTTTCATTCCTCAATGCTTCAGCTGCTTGTAGAAACCTAAAATTAAAATGCATCAGTGCGTTTTCAACGTACCCCTCGCTTTTTAGGTAGTGCATTACCAGAAGAAGAAGATTCTTCTTTCGAGAGTCAGATCTAAATTTATCCTATCTCCAATGTCCTCAGAATGTAAACTTACAGCTTCCCGTGCCTTATTGGCCGTGCAAATCATCTGATAATTTAATTCTGTCATCTTAATATCTTAAAGAACTTAAATCAAGCTCTGCCTCTTGTGCTTCACTTCAAAGAGTAAAACAAATTAGCCCTTACAGTTGCGGTTGTGCTTTGTTATCGAAGATCAAAAACTTTACAGTACTTATCACAGACCAATATAAATTCTTGATGAATTTGCAGATTTATTTAGCGATACCCATGCATATGGAGTTAAACTAAAACAGCTAATTTTTTAACAACTCTCTAGAGCGATTAACGCCAAAATTCAGTATATTTGAGGGTTGCGGGCACTCCACCTAACTATTTATTCGGAAGAGAAGCATGACATTCTGAAGAAATAGGGGTCACCTATAATGTTTGCTGATAAAAACTGCTGCCAATGAATAGATCTCGGGAGTGTGTAAACCGCATCGTACCTTGATTAAGCACGGCAACTCTAGCCTACGCGGAGAAGACAATCTTTACTTCATTATGTGGATGAGGCTGCGTTTTAGCTCTACCTAAAATTCGAAATCACTCTTTATGTTGTTGCTTATCTTGGTTAGAGTCAGCTTAGGAGTCTACCAATCATTCGCGCTCACAAATTCGGCTATCATGAAATCAAGTACTTAATCCCTAATGATGTTTACTGACTTGGTTTATTCATGTATATGCTATTAATTTTACTCATATACCCAGTTCATTTCATGTAACTTTAAAATCCGATGGGCTGTGTTAACCGATTTAGTCTATACACAGGACAGTTTTCCATGTCCATGTCCATGTCCCTGTCCATGTTCATGTCAGAAAAAGGCGTGTGTTTGGGAGCGAGTGAGAAGAGGCGTGTTGTTTACCTGAATTTGACATGCCCTTGCCAGTATGGGAAAGTAACAACTCGAATGTCGAAAATGTGAATGTTTGCGTCCAGAGCTCTCTCGGGGATGCATGCTCACGAGAACCTACGGATAACAAGCAAAGCCGTCCACCACGCGTGAGGTGGGGCCAATGGTGAATTCAGACCAGTTAAAAGACAGGTGCCTTGGCTCAGACCTGTGTATGACCGGGCCGTAGTGGTGGGCGTGGGGGCTAGCACGGTTATGGCGGCTGTCGCTTAAGAATTGGCACAGGAAAACGGGTTTTCTGGACCAGCTGCCAAGAGTCTTCAGCTTGCCCATATGTTCGTGTACCACCGGTTTGCTAAACATTATACAAGCTCTTATTTTTTTAAATCCCATCATCTTACGATACATATTTGAGTCGCAATTATCGCTGAGCACTGCCGGCTCTCACTACTTAGACGTAGCAGACATGCACACCCGCTTGTGCGCACTCTTTCTTTTATGCATCAATAGATTTTTCTGCTTGACTCTTCCCTAGAATTGCAAGATTTTTTCAAAAAGAAACTGCTATAGGCTACCCAACCTGAATCAGAAATGTTAGAAAAGTTTGTGTCAACAAAGAAATGTGGGGCTACCAATCTAGTTAACCAGGAACTTGTATTCATGCGGAATGTACAGATTCCGTTGCGGTTGATGCTTTATACACTGACCATCATAGCAACCTTCCTCCCTTCACGGAGGATCTGCCAACTCCAAGCATAAAGCCAGATTCTGTTTCAGAATTTTTGTTCCGAGGGAGTTAAAGGAACTAAACGGAAGAGACCAGATCAGATTCCACCAGAGCTTCTTAAAGAACTTGCCAGTGAACTTTCTACGCATCTGGTAGTGCTCTTTCTAAGCTCATTTGACTCTGCAACACTGCCGGTCGTTTGGAAGCTGGCCGGGGACAAATTTCAGGCCCATAATCTTGGCATGCATCCTCAGCAAGGTTATGGAGAGGATCATTAAGAGCGACTTGGTGCAATTCCTAGAGACTCATAATTTCTATCAAACGGTCAACACGGGTTCCTAAAATGAAGATCCTGCACAACTTATTTGCTGCAATCTCTCCAGACCTGGACCCAAGCTCTTGAAGATAAACACACAGGTCATATAACCTTCAATGATTTTCAAAAGACATTTGACAGTGTGCCAAACCAAAGAAAGAATAGGAATCAGGGCTTACCTCGTCAAATGGATAAAAATACTTCCTCGTGGTCAGTGCTAGGTTGTTTGCATAAGCCAAGAGAGGTCAGTTTCTGTTGTGGTCAAGAATGGGGGTACCCTGAGCTCAGTCCTAGGGCCAGTTCTGTTCCTTTTATACATTGAAGATCGTGTCAGCGATCTGGAATGTGAAGCAGCATGTTTACCGACGGCATTTAAATTTGGAGTGTAATTCGGAGCTCTGCTGATGAAGATAAATGGCAGACCAACCTAAACTGTTTGGTGGAGTGGTCGAGTCATTGGCTTTTGCGGTTCGACATCGATAAATGTACAATATTTTACTATGAAAACTCATCCGCATCCGCTGACATTAGAAGCTAATTTCTCAGTGGTGCAGCCTTACAAGACATGGAAACTCAAAGGACCTTGGTTTGCTGTCGACCACCACTGTAAAACCGATCAGTCACTGCTCGAGAGCGGCTAACAGTGCAATGTCTGTGTTGCAATTCATCGGGGAGCCTTTTTCGATTTCAATTGAGATCTTTTAGCTAAGATTTTCGGAACATTTGTGAGGCCGCATTTGGCATATGCTATACAAGCCTGGAGACCCTGAACAGTTCAAGATCAGAAGTGTCTCGAAAGAGCACAGAGAAGAGCCACCAAAATGGTTAGGATTCAAAGCTCCTTGTCATGCGCAACCCACCGAACAAATCTAAATCTGTTCCCTTTGCGTTATAGACAAATTCGCGGGGATCTCCGAAAGATGTTCCGCATTGGAAAGGACATGGATTGTTGTCTGCCATTTTCCGACTTATTTGAATTTTTTACCACGACCTATCTTTGTTAACACCCATTAAAACTGCACATTCAAAAGCCAGGTTGAATGGTCGTAAGTTCTCCTTCTCTGTCAAATTGGTCCAACCTTGGAATAACCTCCCTGGAGATGTGATGCTTCCGTCACTGGAACACTTTAAAAGCAACCTTGACAGATTTATGTTTCAAAATAAGCAGGAGCGATGAGGGATTTATCTTAACCCTCAATACTCACACCCCGGCTGTCAAATTTTATGATCCTCTTTGCATCATTGTAACTCACATTGTTTATCAGTAAACTGCAGTTAATTTTACGTTACGAACAGTATACTCGAAGTCCCATGCCTATTTCCCTCAATAAATGAATTGAAAAAAGCTATCGGAGTTCCATGCGCTGGATCTCAGAGCTAGAGTATCACCGACAGATGGCTTTTCAAATTTTCTTGTCTGAGACACTGATAGACTTCAAGATTAACACAATTGACTATGCGTTCGAAGGCTAATACACAAAGAAAGTAAATATTACACCTTCTTGGGGGTTTCGATGAGAGGACTACACCTATTGTGACCAAATTATTCAAAAAAAGACAACCGATTGAATGCATGTACAAAGAAAATGAATGGCTCAGTTGTAGATCTAAACATAGACTTTATTCGTAAGATTGCTTAGTTTGACGGCACAATCACCCCGTATCTCAAAATTCATTTAAGCAAGTTTTTTTACTGGACACTGCCTACTTCCCGACAATAAATTGGCTAATGGCAGTAACGGCATGGCCCTTAAAGTATACATGCACATTCCACTTAATGCTGTTTAAGCCCAGATGAAACAAATAAACTTTCCATAAATAATTCTGGTGATTCCGAGAACACTGATTTTCGTCACCTGCTGGAAAGCATAGCGCCTATTTCCAAAATTGGGTACTTGATTACAAATTAAAAACGCTACGTTGAATAAACTTCCTCTCTTCCAGTTAGACGATGTGAATGCCTTCCCAGTTTTTGGGGCAAAAATACAAAAGAACAAGTTCTATCATATAAATCTTCTTTGTAAGAATGATATTTGTAACGACAATCTTTCTGGTGACTTTTCTTACTATTCTTCTTGAAAATGGTTTACAGAGGAGTAGAGAAGGGAGTGGTGGGGAAAGAGGGCGATCGAACTGAAGCACAACCAAAGCGTTTTTCCCTGCACTCACCCTGCTAACTGAAATACGAGTCTCTTAAACTATGCTCACTAAAATTCCACAATCAATGTCAAAAAGTGGGCGGTAGTATAGGTAAAAATCTATTGTCTAGCAGAAGTTTCTAGTTAGGGCTAAATTCAGCAGAAGAATGCGCATCGTGAGATTTTGAATCCATTTCAGAGTGAGTCCCAACCCTTTGTGTGTTTGTACAGATATGTGTCCACCAAGCCCTGTGTTCCGTCAACTTTGAGTTTTTGGTTAAGGCTTCGGTGTTCTGACAGATAGTCTAACAGTGGTCATCATGAATACTCGCTTGTGTTGACAATCGCGGGTTTGGGCTGACGTAGACGGAGACGAAACAAACTGGCCTTTTTCCATGGAAATAAGTGAGTTCGCAGGTGCCACCTGAACCAACACAGTGAGGGTAATGGTCTCAGGGTGAAGAAAGGGCTCCCTTTGACGTTTATTGACACACCTTTCTACTTTAATATAGTTCATCGCAAGTTGACTGCAATTTACTGGCAAGTCATGGTATTTCCGCCAAGGTCCTGACGTACTGTGGCTTGTCATCTGTGAACTTTAGGCCTTTTGATCAAGCAACCCATGATCAGGTCATGGGCTAGCTACTCACCTTTTTAGCACTCAACCAATCATTTTCTCATGCCGATACGAATATATCAGATCCATGCAAACAACACAACGCGACTTACGCACCCCAGAACGGGCATTACGTTCTGGCCCATAAGCAAACTGTCACCTCACAGCAACTTGCCCTGGGCGTAGAACAAATAAGTGCCCTTTGGTCCCCAACTTATAAAATAAGACGGGAAAACAATACAGTATAATGTTTAAATTGATCTCATAACCTTAGCCGTCAAAGAAGACGGCGTCACATCTTCGATGAACTCTAGGATACATCGGTACTGCTAAAAAAACAAAGTCTTATCACTCGTTTGTTTCTGCCAGCGATCTACAAAGACCACCAAAGTGTTCTACTAATTAATATTGCTGGAAAAGGATTGCTAATTTCCAAACAAATCCGCAATTATATGAAGTTTGTTCAAAAATATTACCATAGAAAAACTGTGCCATGTCTTTTATCGTCCTACATTTACAAGATAACTAATGAAAACGCACGGAAAATCTTGTATCGCTAGGTCGAACGGATAGAGGCTTTAGATGGCGGTAAGAACCGATCGTATGACTTGGCACGTTGTTTGAATTTAAGTAGTTGGAAGAGAAAATATATTAATTTTGTCTACATACTGCCAACAGCTGTCTTCAGTCAAAAAGTGGATTAAAAACACTTTTCGTCAACAATCCTTCGCCTGAGATCGATCGAGATCCTTATCGTCTGACCAAAACAATTTTCTGCAAAACGGTCATTCTTTTGTGAAAGACTTCCGCGGAAATCTCGGCTTGAGCTACGCAGCCTACTTACTCAAAATACTGCATCAAACTGTTCGTCGAATTAGCGGAGCGTCATCTATAAAAGGCTAAGTCGATCATTTCTACACTGCTTAAAGTTCTACTTGTCAGTTTATTCAAAATAGACTTACCTGAAAACGTTCATGAGGCCTTTCCTCTTTGCAATATTTGGACAAACTTAACATAAGCATAACAATTGTCACAGTTTTACCGTAGAAAAAGCCTTATTACCCTACAGATTCTTCCTTTTTCATAAATTCACGGCATTACAGATATGTGCACTGTTACCCAAAATATCATGACAGAGCATGGGTCGATCTACCGACCCTCGACATTTTAGCCGTGCGCGCTAACCACTTGGACACTGCATCACGATGACGAGCGATATCGCAAACTTTTATTAATTGTATGGGCGTACCATATTCTGACAGAATTTGTAGTGGATGCCAGGGGGGTGGCCGGCAAGATCAATTATCTCGAGGAAGAAATTGAGAAGATTGAAATCCTGTTATGGTCTAGGTTAGGCACATTTGACGATAAGAATGAACCTATTGGACGGATAACTAGAATTTGGACAAAAGGACATCATTAAAAAGGTAGGCCAGCAACACTTTCCGTAGCTGTTACGGCAGCCCCAGAACGAACAGTGAAAATGCAAGACGAAAACAACCATCGAGATAACTCGAAAAAAACAAGAAAAAATAAATCTCTCAGTAAAAAGGCCAAGATCAATAGTCCAGGGCTTCTGAGACATATGTCCGCCAAACCCGAACCAAAAACGACGACGAGCGTGCCCCCTATCCCGTTAGACGCCGTGGACCTTTAAAACTATAAACGAATCGCAAACATTCCCAGCTTGTTAAACCAAGTACGAGCAGTGCTATCGATTCCCCCACCAGAACTTCTAATTGCAATGCACTGCCCTGTGTGCCAGGTGCTTCTTCCAAGTCTGGCAAAACAGGCCACGAACAAGCATCTGCTCCGCCATCCCCAGCGAACAGAGTCCGAACAATACATAATTAAGCGAACGATACCCCAATGATAGATGCAAATCAAATTGATAGAGAAAAATGCAGCATTATACAGGGACTACCGGAATCAAGTGCAATCACATCCACGGAGCGAGTTTTGGATGACCTAGTACTCTTCCAGGACCTAGTTAATAACATTTTGGAACCCTTTGAGGCAGTAGAAGTGATCAAAGCCTTCCGTCTTGGGAAACGACAGAAAAACCACCGGAATCAACACGCCCTCGACCTCTCAAAGTCGTGCTGGTCAGTAGCGAGCAGTCTAGGCTCATTCTTTGCAGGTGATTTAGAATAAGAGGCTCCAACCCCAGCGTTTTTTACGGGACTTCTCACCAACAGAAAGGCTGAAACGTAGTTGAATAGTTCTAGAACTGAGAAAGTGGTTCAGTGAGGGGGAGCGGGATTTGATTATATACAACAACCAGGTTCGGCAGCGCCTATCATTCTTCGATTGGGCAGGTCCGGTACGGAAGACCACGCAGCTGAGGCATTAACTGAAGACTCGAGCCGCATCGTAACCATTTGTCCCTTAAACCGGAAGTTAAAATTTATGTACACCAATGCACAAAGCATGTTATCAAAGTTTGACGAGATGCAGATCCAGGTCTGTGATCTCTCACCAGACATACGTTCCTTGACAGAAACCTGGTTGTCCCAACACGTGGACGACCGTGAGTTAACTATACCTGGCTACCAGCTATTCAGATGAGACAGGGAAAGGCGTCAGCGAGGAGGCGTTGTAACCTACTTAAAACACGGACTCCTAGTGGCAGAAAAAACAGAACAGTTTGCATGCAGCTTCGAAGCTATTTGACTCACTATAAAGGTGCCGAGATCACACAGCCTTGAAGTCCTGACCGTCTACCGACCACCAAGAAGTACCTTTGAGGCTGACGATCACCTTTTAGAAGAGCTAGGAAGATTTTCTTCTCGATCTGACGTCTTAATAATGGGCGACTTCAATGCACCGCTCATTGACATATATGCACGCGGTCCAGAACTAGCTTTTGACCGACGTTTATTGGACATGAAATTGAGTTCATTCCTCACTCAGCACGTCTTATTTCCAACGAGGGTGTGGGAAGGACATAATTCAAACTGTTTAGACCTGTTGTTTTACGAAATAGGTAGATAGTATTGATGAGGTGCGATGTCTACCTCCCCTAGGTCGGAGTGACCACGTCGTACTTTACTGGGACTACTCAATGTTTCCGGTCCCTGATCAGCCCACCAGATTTAGAAGAAATATTTTGCGCGCTGACTTTGACCAAATGAAGACTCAACTCAACAACGAGAAATGGGAATCAGCTTTTTCCGGCAACGTGACCAAGGATTTTGAATGGTTCGGTGAGTTATTGCACATTCGCCTCAGCAACCTCTGCCCAATTTCACGTAAGAGACTGGATAACAGACCCCAGTGGCTGACTCAAACGTTGA
Source organism: Schistocephalus solidus (assembly GCA_017591395.1). Taxonomy (NCBI): domain Eukaryota; kingdom Metazoa; phylum Platyhelminthes; class Cestoda; order Diphyllobothriidea; family Diphyllobothriidae; genus Schistocephalus; species Schistocephalus solidus. The sequence continues at coordinate 26,936 of WEDG01005517.1, forward strand.
AAAAAGAATTGAATTAAAGCGGAGATTGTAGAATAAATCACTTGCTGATGAGACTCCTGCGTCTATAAACGCAAACAAGGTACGAAGGAACAAAGTTAAACGGCTTATCCTAAGGACACGACAAGACTTCAAAAAAGACCTGCTGAACCGTGCAGTGGAAAATCTGAAGTTATTATACAACTACATTAGAAGGAGCACACGTAACAGGGACCCAGTTCCCCTACTAAAGACTAGCGAAAACCTAGAGATTAGTGAGGATGGAGCAAAAGCAAAGCACCTTTCAAAATTCTTTAAGTCCATCTTAACGAGTGAAAGCACATTTTATCCTCCCGAATACGACTAAGACGTGGGTCCAACAATAGAGGCTGTATCTTTAAACGAAGCAAATGTTCATAAAGAGCTGTTGGCTCTGAATGAGTCTAAATCACCGGGTCCAGATGATATACCGCCAAAGTTACTAAAGGAACTCGCTGCCGAACTGGCCAAATCGTTGTCCATGCTTTTCCAAACCTCGTTCGAAGCCGGCACGTTACCTGCTGAATGGAAATCTGCGCGAATCACACCACTATATAAAGGTTGCAGCAAGGTCTCCGCAAATACTTACAGACCAATTAGCCTCACCTCGATCTGCTGCAAACTCATGGAAAAAATAATAAAGCGAGAGCTAATGCACTTGTTAGAGCAGCATTAATTATTATCCGATGCGTGGCATGGATTCCGAAGTGGCAGGTCTTGCCTTACGAACTTGATCTATTGTTTGGAACATTGGACGCGAGCAGTTGATGAAGGAAATGCACTACACGTAGTCTACATTGACTTTAAGAAGGCATTTGATAGTGTCCCACACCAGCGACTCCTGCACAAAGTCAACCGAACAGACATTAGGAATAATCTCCCCAGATGGTTTAAAAGCTTCTTATTTGGCCACTCTCAAACTGTTCATGTCGGTAACCAGCAGTCGGCGGAGGTTGCGGTTGAAAGTGGCGTTCCCCAGGGCTCCGTTCTTGGCCGCACTCTGTTCATTTTGTACGTCAACGACTGCATCAATGAACTGGATTTTGATGTCGCCATGTTTTCGGATGATTTTAAGCTATAGAGGGTCATCAGAACTGCAGCTGACGTAAAGCATTTGCAGGAAAACCTAAACCAACTTCAACCATGGTCAAAGGACTGGCTTTTGCCGTTCAATGAGAACAAATGCACTATTCCATGAGTCGGTAGAACTAGCACTCCGAACCTCATGGATTACTGCCTGAATGTTATACCATTGCAAGAAGTTGACGTGCAGAAGGACTTGGGAGTGTGGATCTCGAGATCCCTTAAACCCTCGCTGCATTGTTCAAAGGTAGCCAAGTTTGCGATGTCAGCCCTGTATCTTGTCAAGCGGACTTCTCTGCCTTTGATGAAGACTGCTTTCCCAAAGTCTTTCGAACTTTTGTGCGGCCGCAATTGGAGTTCGCTATCCAAGCTTGGAGACCCTGGACCGCAAGGGATCTCAATATCCTCGAAAAGGTTCAAAGGCGTGCAACCAAACATGTGACTAGACAGGGCTCATTACCCTATGAAACCCGATTAGCTAACCTTGCTCTCTTTCCCTTGAGTTACAGGCAGCTACGAGATGACCTGATACAAACATTCCGTATCATGTGCGGTCAGGACTGCTGCCTCGTACCTGGAGACTTCTTCCAGTTAGCAACAACCACGAACTTGAGAGGTCATCCACTCAAACTACGTGTGACTGAGGCCAGACTGGATACACGAAAGTTCTTCTCCAAGAGAGCGTTTGATGCTTGGAATGCTCTGGCATTGGATGTTCTTATGGCTACTTCCATTGCGTCTTTTAAGAAAAACCTGGACCAGTATAGGAGTGCCCACTATAATGTCCCCAGATCTTCTTAGTCACGTCCCAGTTGAATCACACTCTTTTTACTACAATACTACGTCCTATATTTTCAGTACCATTTTTATAGCATTTTTATTATCTCAAACTCCTCGCATATGCCTAACTCACGAGAATCTTGTCAACAACAATAGCATGTCCTCATGCTACTCGTAATATGCGAGTACACATTTATGTTTAGTCTCTTCGATTATCCAACAGCTGCTTATTTTCCGCCCGTTATTATGTAAACCAACTTTTTTTACATTTTCATGATGTACCAGAGCCTTTTAAGCCATACTGTAACCCAAAGGGAGTTAAAAGGTGTTTGCCTATCTTTCCTTTAATAAACTGAACTGAAAAAAAAGAATGGGTGAGATTTCAGACCCAATATTGAAACTGGCCTGCGGGTTTAAGCACACAGTACGTTTTCTAACCGATGGCGTTATAACCTGCACCATATGTCTGGGCAACGTAATTGTGACCAAGTTACTTAAGCTTAATTGAATGTTCATTCATCCTGTGCCCTCCTCCATATCGAAAAACAACTTCAATATTAAACTTTACAGCGTCGACGTAAGACTCGGAATAGACATACGATTTATTTAATTTCCAGCGAACTTAGAGCTCCAAGGAGTCATCAAAGGCGGAAACTGCACGTAGGGCACCGTTGGAGAAGTGAAGTTGGAGAGACGTCTTAGTCTGCTTGCTTCTGCTGGGTAATCCTCTGGCCAGTTAAGCAGGAAAAATGGCAGTGCACTGACCGAATCGGGAGTGCAGAATAAACTTAAATAACAACTCTTTAAACTTTTAAAAACATAAACTGTTAAAAGGCTGCAATTTCAGGTGCCGATGGGAGAGATTCTCCCAGGGGTTCACTGCTGTGAATGTAAAAAGTGGGCATAACAGTCTCCCACGATTGCATTAGGTGCCCTTAATATATATTTAATTGTGCTTATCCCCCACCAATATCACTCTCTTTTTTGATTTACCCTAACTGATATGACTGTCTTTTGCTAAACCATAAACTAGGTTAAAATTATTTTACGCCTCTTAAGAAATTACCAAAGCTGCAAACACGCTCCTTAACCTAGCTTTCGATTTCGTTGCTTAGCAATTTTTACGGAAAGGGGACCAAAATTATTGGCTTTGGCAATGCAGACTGCTTGATGATTAAGAGGACAATGATAATACTTGTTTAAAAAATCACTCCTTTGGTTTTAATAAAGGCACGCTTAAACACTTACAAATCACACCTTCAGACTACGAAGAGGACGTTAGCAAATGGGCACGTAGTTTCCATCATAGATCTTGGTTTAGAAAAATTCACGAACATCGTCTGAATTAATTTCCTGAAATCGGCGAATAAAGAAATTTCACTGATGTTTTACCTGAAAACGCAGGTTAACGGTCGGGTTTAACTCTTGTGGATCCAGTAGGCCTTCCAAATTATTTTTATCGCTTGTGAAATATTGGAATATATTTGACGACCTCTAGGTTGATAGAAGCCATTTCTTGCTTCATTAAAATGACGAAGTCCAGGTTTGTGGATAAATATCCTCATATTTTTAACCACAAGAAAAGGCCCTCACTTTTTCGAGTAAGCGAACAAATAGGACTGAATATTTTGGCCGATACGGACAGGCTCTAGTGTTATGATATTTAACGTGCGCATGTGCCTATCTTAAACATCGGATCATGTGTTGCCCACCGCCAATGGTTTTTCTCGTTTCTGTGCTTAGCGTTTAAGCGATTACGTCACAGGCAAGTGACATGGGCCGATTTATTCAAATTAAAGGATGAAACAAAGACGATTCCCCTTTGCTTTTGGTATCCACTCTACAGTCGGAAATGGTTATCATCAGTAAATAGACCCAGTTTCTATTTAGGCTGATGGGATGATGGACACATTGTGAACTGTAAAGGCAAACGTCCTTCGTTTATTTTATCAATTTTGATAAAAAAAAGTACAAAAAGAACGGAAAATTCATGCATATCTTGATGGAATTCACAGTATGTTGATAAAAGTTTCTTGTAGTCAGAAGTAAAGTGCACAAAAACACATGTTGCCAAGGCGATAGAAGGGCAAAGTGGATCATTTCCTGATTGCTCTTGCACAAAATGACAGCATAGCCACAGCAAATGCAAACAAGCAAAGGAGTGAAGAAATTCTGTATTTGTTGAACGCTGGCTTATGCTAGAATCCGACACAGGCCAAGATAACGGTGAGCATAAACACACCTGCCTAAAAAGAACAGAGAAAACGACAGAGAATAACGCTTCTTACTTTAAGAAGTGGTTATTTCCTACATGATGACAGTTAGATCGTCGCGAGTGACGATGTCTACCAGGTGCACTACGAAGCGGGCGCAGTGCTGGTTACTTGCGCTCGGAGTATTTGAAAATGAGGCTGGGAGCCCCAACGCGGTCAGTGAGAAATTTGCTGGACCAACAAGGAGCCAAATTAGGGCAAGACACGCGCTATTAAGGCTGCGCATGGGAGTGGAAATGTGTTACATCCCCAAGGAGAAGGTTAAGGCGGTTCTTAAGACAATTTATCATTCAGCCAAACTCACGAGTTAAGCCTTGGTTTACCTGTGGGTCTGTTTTGTTTCCTTTGTTGCACCTGCTTCAGTGCAAGCGTATGGACCGGATGCACGCCTGTGAGGCGCGCCCGGGCATCCAGGACAATAGACCAAATACTGGTTGGTTGTCTGAGTATGCCCCTGTGGTCGATAGCTTCCTGCTGACTTTGATTTGATGGTGGTGCTTGCCAAGCAGGCCTCGCACATCGTTCGCTTTCTCGTGCGGATTTAACCCGTTCTCACCTCCAGGTGTTCGCCGTAACACCTCCCATTATTGAGAGTTTGACCTAGTGCTTCTTTTCGTAGGGCACACAATGATACTTTTTGGGCTTGTGTTCCCCTTGAACTTTCCGCAGCACAGGTGACGGCACTTCAAGTTCCTCGCTGGGAGTTGGGAGCTCAAATGCCTCACAAAGAAAATCGAGCGTCAGCTTGGCGTCCGAGAGCGTTCGATGCCTCAGTTGGTGGGCATGTCTCTAAACTATGCCCGCTGTGGTTTCAACCGCACAAATTAAGCCTCGGTCTTTTCGGATCACACCCTCTGTCCACGGGTCTTCACCAGTTCTGTAGTTCCCTAATTACACTATCTCTCCCTCCTCAAAAAAGCGTTTGTGGGGCTGTGACACTGGTGCTTCTGGTTTCCGATACTGAAGTTACATGTCGGGTGTTCAACCCGGAAAACGCTCTGCTGGTGTTTAAAAAATCATGTCGTCTCTAGGGGTTATTGAAAGATGTTGAGAGATGCAATATTAACTACTTTATTCCACATCTTCATCGCCCTCTTGAAGGTTTCGGCAAACTGGTCAGTTTGTCCATTTGATTGCAGGTTAAAAGGTGAACATGTTGTATGGCAAAAAACCCATCTTTGGCATAACTGTTGAAACAGAGAGGACGTAAACTGCTTTCCGTTGTCGGTAAAGATTTCGGTTGGAATACCGTATCGCACGCTCAATTCAGATAACTTCAGAGCCATGGTCTCCGCTGTTGCTGTCTTGACTTCCAAGACCTCTAGCTATTTATACCATGTATCGAAGATTACTAAATACATCTTATATAATCTAGGTGCACTCGGTTCCACAGTCTCCTGACTACTGGCCAAGGTACAGGTGGTAATTTTGTTGCGCTATTCACGAAACGTCCGCATGGTCCACAATTCTTGACAAATGCTTCCATGTGGACGTCAGTGTCGGGCCAATCGACATACCCACGTGCCAACTGTTTCATGCGGGTCATGCCTTGGTGTCAAGAGTGTAGCTCACGTAAGACCTGCTGACGGTATAGGCCAGAGACTAAGACTCTACTGTTATGCATGATGCAATCGTCTACAATGCACAGCTGGTTCTTTTGATTTTTGAATGGTATCATCACTGGGTGGACTCTCTCCTCCTTTGCCCAGCCCCGAAAAATGAAGTCATTTACCTGTTATCACAGCGGATCTGCTGCAGTAGCTGTGCTGATATACTCAGATGTTACGGGAATCTATCGGACAGCCTCTTTAAATTCCTCTTGACCTTGTGCTATCGTCAGTGTGACTATGACATCCTGACGTTCATCTCACCCTCCAGCTAATTGAGATAAGGCATCCAGAGCTCCAAACCTCTGTGCGGGCACATAGTGAACCGCAACATCATAGTTTAGAAGAATAATACTCCAGCGTTGTATTCTCCTAGTTTTGTTCTGGGGCCTACCACGGTTGGTCCCCAAAAGAAACTTCAACTTTTAATGATCACTTTACAATGCAAAAAGGTCTACCATAAAGGAACACACGAAATCTCTGCACGGCGAAGAGGATTTCAAGTGCTTCCATTTCGATCTGGTCATAATTTCACTCCACCTTCGTCAGTGACCTGGAGGCATGCATGATCGGTTGGATTTTCCCATCTGTGTCCTCTTGAAAAAGAATTCCACCTAACGCGTTATCGGCGGCATCTGCCTGAAAAATGGTTCCCTTGTCAGCCTCAAAGTTGGAAAACATAGTAGGGGCGCTTATTTGTGTCTTTATCGTATCAAATGTGTTTTGAAATTCTGAAGACCAAACAAACTCCTTTACCTCGCACAAGATTTGACTGAGTTGGGGTTTTAAACTGTGCAACCCAGTGATAAAGGGACCATTGTGGCTGACTTATCCTATAAACGATCTCGATCCTTCGTGTTTTTCGGCACTTTCATGTTTCTGAATGCATTAAATCCCTCTGGGTTCGATCCACGTCCGTTCTTGTTTACTATGAATCAGAGCTTTTGGGTCTCCTTTCGTCGGAATTCAATTTTCTTCATCTTTACCTTAAGACCATAGTTGATCAGGTTGTCCACAACCTGGTCAAACCTTTGCCTCAGCTTTTCCCCTGAGCTTACAACAACCAAAATATCGTCCTGGTGACATTCCTAAGAAATGTATCCATGATCTGCTGGTGTGCACTTGGTGCCGTTTTCATGCCGTAGCTAAGGCGAGTTTATCTGAAAAGCCCCTTGCGACAATTGATGAGCAGAAATTCCTGTGATTTATAGTCCACCTCAATTTGTAATTAGACCTCTGCTAGATAAATTTTAGTAAAAATCTTCCCTCTGTTCAGAGTCGCAACAATCTCTTCTAACGTTGGTGGAGGTCAATTATGATCTTTCCTTGCGTCGTTCAAACCCGTTCAAACACAATCGTAAATGTCTGTCAGGTGTCTTGACCGCCACACTCGGGGCAACCCATGCTGAAAAATTGGTGGGATTAATAATGCCATTCTGCTGTTACTGTTTCAATTCCTCCTCGACGACTGCTTGTACTGCAAATCGAATACGTTGAGATTGTTTGAAAACTGGCTTTTTTTCCGGCTTCCCTTTCAAACTAACCTTCGTCTTTGCACATCTTCCGACCGCATACTCCATCCTTTCCATTAACCTCTTCCTCAGGAGTTCTTCGTTAGTAGGGTGGAACACGCTACAAATTTCGTCAAAGGGATGGTTCCACAGTCCCAGTTCGGAAATCGTTATATTTCCGAGAAGATAATTATGAGTCTTCGAGACATAGATAACTGCGAGGCAAAGCCTATGTCAAAAACTGAGAGTGGCCTGAAAACACCTTCAAATGTCATACGCATTTCATTTGACGCCCATATTATAACCTCTGGTGGTTTCAGTTTCGGGGAACCGATATGATCCCACGTGCTCATAGTGATTATAGTCAGATCAGATGCTGTGTCAACCTGTAATTTGGTGTGTTCCCCGTTAATATTCACTGTCAATTATTTCCTGTGTTCACAATTTCGTTCTTGCGAACCGTCTTCTTAAACGGTCTGACTAATCTTTCTATGGCTCGCATGCGTTGTTCTACATTGTGAAGCTTTATGGCCAACAAGGGAGCAATTTTTACACTTCCTATTACGATAGGGTGTTAGCTCCCGTAGAGCCAACTGTCGCACTGCCAGCATTGCCATCTTCAGCTTCCGTGACGAAACTCTATCCTGTCCTGGTCTTCTCGTTCTGGTATTGAATACATAAACGAGCTGACTGTTTGTGCTTCTAATAATCCATGTGTCTTGCTTGATAGTTGGGGTTCTGCCACATTCCTCTGCCAGTTCCTGTAACGTCATATCTCCTTTCTCTTCTAACTGTGTGAGTAACCGCGTACACATACCTGCATCTTTTGACAATGTCAACAATTAAATGAAAAACAGTGCTTTAATCTGCGTTCTGGTTGCCTGGTCAGCTCGGCATTCAGAAATGTGTCATTAACTCGGCCTGATAAATCGAAATAGTCCTCTTCGAGTCTACTTTCTAGTTGGAAACACCCAAAATGTCGATTGAATAACGACTTCGTGAACCAAAATAATGCTTTCAAATGTTTGACTGTCTTTAAATGAGACATTAAATGGTTTCTGGGGTGGAATAAACTTGACGTACCACTCATGCTTTCGATGACCGAGTTTTAAGAGCATGATTTCCATCTTCGTCGTGTCTTCGAGTTCTGGTCCCTGCACTTCAAAGAACCCTTCATACTTTCGAAACCAGGCTTTGAAATTCACGCCTCCTTCTAGATTGTAAATAAAATCGGCGATCCGTTCCTCGATCTGCCCTCGTTTGTTCTCTCTGAATGCTGGTCCCCAATTCCGCTGCATTTCTGTGATTAATGCCATGAAACTGGCCTGCTGTGCATCGAGTATGTGTTTCATTTGGTCTTCTGATGTCATATTGTTGCACCTGCTTCTCCAGTTGTCATGTCCCAAGGAGGGGGTTAAGGCGGTTCCAAAGACAATTCTTTTTTCAGCCTAACACACGAGTAAAGCCTTGGCTTACCGGTGGGCCTGTTTTATTTCTTTTTTGTTGCGCCTGCTTCGGTGCGCGTGTTTGGGCCGAATGCTCGCGTATGAGGGGCGTTCGGGCCTCCGGGATAATATACCAAGCCCGGATTGGCTGTCTAAGTGTGCCCTTGGGGTCGATAGCTATTGGGTGGCTTCTGATTTGATGGTAGTGCTTCCCAAGCAGGCCTCACGCATCGTTTTCGTTATTATGCAGATTAAACCCGTTCTCGCCTCCAGGCGTTCCCCTTAACAAATTGGCTTACTTGGGTGCAAGCTGACATTGAAATATCCATTTAGGTCTGGTACAGCGTACTGGTGCCCTCTGGGGATTGCGTTCCCACGGCTTTTAAACTAACACAGTACGCTAAAATCCGTGGCTTGAACGACTGCCAACTTTAGGGCTAATTCAGTTCATCTCTCAGAGGCAGGATGCAATCGCCCCATCTGAATGATACCTGTTTGCATTCTTAGTTGGATTGGATCCAATTGGAGAGTGCAGTAAGCGCAGCGCAAATCTGCGCTCAATATAACCTAATTCATGCTCATGACACCGTCTATGAGCCCACAATGCTATGCTGCTGCAGTGTCTCTACATCGGATGCCAACTAAAACAATGTGCCTTTCTGCCTAGTTACACACGCGTACCGGTGGCATTCCGGTTCGCGGCTAACTAAAGCCAGCCAAACTGACCAGTCAAGGGGGTTGCCGATGCAAAGAAGCTACGTTCAAGGCGTGTTAAAGTCTGCTCTGGCTAAGCTGGATGTGTGTCCTGTTCTGGTAAACATCTCAATCCAACCTAAACGCCATTTTTTTTATACAGAATACAATAATCTTTTTGCTGACGTCTAACTTCTCTTCTTTACATTCGGCATTGGGCTTGATGGTTGTAATGGCTAGGATCTGCCTGTGACTGTAGGTGCCGCGGCATGGCAGACTTGCGCTTCATTTACCGCAATCTCTTCTCCCTCACCTACTAGGTTCCGATGGCAAGACAGCATCAAGACTACGGGGGGTTGGCGTCAGCGCAGTGACTGACAAAGCAAAATAGCCCATCTACGCATTCCAAACATAATATGGCGCCTGCAAAATATACCAGGTTTTCACAGAAAGGGGCTCAAGTATCTAGTTCGTGAGAGTGTCGTAGAGGCAACATTAGGGAGGGGCCATTAAGCCGGACCTCTGGTCCTCTAGCCATTCAACCCACATACAAACACTAATGATCACGGGGACTGGTCAGCTGGCAGCTATACAGGCCTCGGCGTCTAGCGCACCATGACCATTTCAGAGCTCGTCGGATTTATTATAGTGAGGACTGCTCTTATATGGTGACAAGACGAATTCTTAGGAGTCAGCCGCATTCGCTTTTCCATCACCGTGCACTAGCTTACCGCCCGAGCCTGTAATTCATTCTGTTCTGGAAGCGGGTGCAGTGGTTGCAGCAGTTTGTCTGTGTCTACCACAGGCCCAAGTATGCGCCTAAGAACCTGCTTGCCACTGACGTGAGCGTTTCAGGTTCTGTCCGTGTGTCGGGTCTTGTGCGGCGGGGTGGAGGGGGGGAAGGTCACATGGGCTATTTGTGCAAGGTGTGGCCATAGAAAGGGGTTTTGTTAACGTCGACTAGGCTGATGCGTGATACAATGGTGTGTTGGCTCCAATGACAGGATTAGACTGAAGTTAGTGAGCTGGCGGTGTGGCGATGCTATTAGTTATTGCAACGGGTTGGAGTTGGTAGTGTTGATGATGGAGCGGTTTCCAGACATAGCTGATAGGTTTGTCGGGATGAAATTGCGGTAAATTCCATTGTCATGGGTTTGCATATGGCCAATTAGATCCATGCTGCGAATATATGTGCTGGGACATCGTAAGCAGATGAGGCGCTTGTGACGAGTGTATGTCGGGACAACGGGTTCTGGTTCACCGGGCTCTGTGTGATAGACTCGCAAACGGCCTACCTCCCTACTAGATAGCAGCATCATTGCCAACAGTTCTTGTGTTGGACATGGATTCGTTTGACAGTTGTTTTCGACGATGTCCACCGTACGCTCCACAGTACGGTGGGTACGGTATTGTACAGAGTCTTTCCTTTCTCGCCCACCCTAACTCAACGTTAAAACAGATTCAAAAAGACTAGAGACGGGATCATGTGCAGTTGACTGGCGCAGCGTAAGCCTGCGACTAAGTGTGCCACCTCATACCCATGCATGACATTTTTATGAGTACGTGTTCCCACTAACGCCAGCCGTGCCCTGTTCAGGCTTCTGTATTGTTCCGACGCATGTACCACGTTGCCTGTTACAGCGCTGAGACTATCTACCAGCGTACAGGTCACCAAAGCCCTCACACATCACCCAAAGAATAATCCAAGCATTGAAGCGATAGCTATCGAGGATTACGATCTGCTAACCGATGCCACCATTAGCATCATAATCAACATCATTTTCATGATATTCAACAGCTTTTGCTTATACTGGTCCACACATCCATTCTTCTCGTGGCCCCATTCAATCACATGAGCGTACACTCATGCAACTGACATCCCACGACGTTTGGTAAAATTGCGATTCAAACGCATCTTCTCTTCACTATAATAAACCAACAAGATTAGAGGTAAATCAACACCCTAGCAGTAGTGGTATGGAAGATTATGACTTTACGAACCAACTCAGTTTTTCTCCCGATTAGAGGCAAGGTGACAATGTGACACGTCCAACTATAAATTGAATCTGTTAAGCCACAGTGTCTTTACCCATCTTCAGTCATTTTAACCTTTTTATGTAATGGGAAGAGGATGGGCGTGGCAAGAGAGGTCGGTACCGCATAAATATCCCTTGTTATGATCAACACGCTCACCCCCTACTGTTTTCTTGACAAAGTGTTAGTCCTAGTGGCTTGCTGCAAACGAGTTATCGAATGTATCTATTTTTCAGCTGGGCAATATCCCTTATATGACACAAAAACAGCATGAAGCACTGAAAATCTTGTTAAAAGAAATGGAAGGACATGTCCTCTACCTGTATACCGATGCCAACCGCGAAGCAGATGATGATGATGTGAATCCAGCTATTGAACTCTGCAGACAGTGGTGTGTAGCAGCCTGTGTAATAAAAGCTATTAACAACGGTCTGTGTTTTCGCACACGTAGAGTCGACGAGATTGTTGCTTCCGTCCAAATAGCAGCAAATGACTGAAAGGAAATGCGAGAAACAAACAATTACATATTTGAGGACTTTCGAATTTCCTTGAGATAAGGTTTCACCAGCTGGAGATAGTGATTAAACTGCGAAAGGACCAATTGAAAGCAGGCATATACCTATGGGACTGGATTTATTGCTATAATACACTCAGCTGCTTGCCAGTATTTCATTTGCTCCCAATTCTGTATATATGGGACGCTTCTAGGGTCACGTGGGAGCGGTGTTCATCGATCTATCCTGCTTTCAGGACGGACACTGGCCTTCGGCATTGACTGAAATCTACGAACATAGCCATCTCAGGCTGCCTCGAATGAAAAAATAATCAATAATTAAGGCAAAAGGACAAGAAAATCTCGGTCTGGGTTCGAAGTACCGTCCTTCCTTGTTTGAGGTGGGCACGTTATAGAATGATGACGATAAGAGGAGCAATTGAGGACAATACTGCCTCCTTTGTCCTCTAGGTTTCTGATCGCTCATAGCTACCCGGCAGCCTTTGAAGGCTCTAGGTCAGAGTGGTAACTGTACGAGTCCGAATGCATGACTGCACACAGCAGAGGGCAGTTGCACCCCCGGTTCCAAAAATAACTGCAAAGGATACACCCGAAACCCCCACGCCACCAGGAATCCAAACAACAGCAGCAGCAACCATACCCACAAAGCATGCCCGTGTTACAAACATCAACGATCTCACCAGCACTGGAAACCTTACTGAATGCGTCCAAATGCATGACTGCACTCAAAAGTGGGCAGTTACACCCCGGGTTCCAAAACGGTGCACCCAAACTGCCTACCCACACAGCATGCCCGTGTTACAAACATCAGCGATCCCACCAGTACTAGAACCTAACTGAACGCGTCCGAATGCATGACTGCACAAAGAATAGGGCATTTGCACCCCGGGTTCCAAAACGGCGCATCCGAACTGGAACAATAGCCTACGCCAGCCCCCTACGCAAGCCCCGTAGCACACTGGCAATAGTCCATGGTGTTTTACTCTTACACAAAATAAATAGGTTTTAATTGAGGACAAAACGATGATTTCGCGAAAGTTGCTTTAAAATTATTTCGTTTGGAGTTCATCTGTCAGACAGCAGTCTTGTTAGAATAATAAGATAGAGTCAGTAAAAGTCTTCTACTTTAGGGTTGTGTATGGTTATAATCTATGGTATGTCCACAGAGGAAGGGAGCTTGTTAATTGCACAGGACCTCAGTCAGAATTAATTTTAGCATTTTTAAATTGAGGCTTTAATATAGACCCGTAGACTTTGAAATCGGTATGGGTACAGAAGGAATATAAAACCTAAATGGAGTCCTTAAATACAAACGAGAGCTGCCGGACTTCAACGAAAAAAAGAATAGGAACGGTACGAGGAGGGCGATGTTGATGATGAGGCGGAGGGGGAGGGGGGGAGGATAATAGCGGTTACTGCAATAATGAGAGTATTGACCATGATAATAAAGTGCTCACACGACCGATATTGTTATCGCAGGTGTTCTCAGCACTCAAAAGATACAAAATAATATTAAGGGGCGAAGATACAAATGAACTGAGTATGTGATTGAACCATTTTTGTGCTACTAGTAGCCCAGTTAGTAGCAAACCCCAAATGTTAATAATTGGGTTGGGGCAATAGCATTTATTAATGCGATGGTGGCATCGTTAACGCTAGTCGTCATCATAGCAATTGAAACAAGTTTATTCTTAGATAATGTTAACATAAGTAATACTTTTGCAACGACCATTAGGTCAGGTGGTGGCATTAACGAAAACGCTGAACGTTGAACATTAAATTACCGCATTAGTAATAATGGCTATTTAATTGAAAGCTCTACCTACGATATCAATTTGACATTAATTGTCAAAAAGCTATCCAAACTTAATAAATATGTAATATTTTAGCTTTGGTAAAATTTACTACACAAGTTTTAGTAGAAACTATGCAATTAGTTAAAATTTGATTTACTATGGGACCAATTGCAATAGCACTAAGATAAGTATTAGAGTCTGCGGTAACGTAGTAATTACAACAGGTTCACCATAGATAAGAGCAAGCGGGGATGGTAAAGCGACGTTATTCGTTTCACTCCCGCACTCTCAGGCAGTATTTTCCGGTGATCACATAGTGGAATTTCTATGATGGTGCCCTGTCGGATCTCTCATCACCTGTCAGGACAATCTTCTCGTCACATAAACGACCCTAGAGCAATAACGATTACCAGGGGACGTTTCTTCATGATGAAGATGATTTTTAATTAATTTTTTGTGGCAACGCAAAAAAATGCCTCTCCACAGTCTCCCAGTCACTACTAGCATGGTCAATAAACAGTGAAAATAGTCTTCCAAATAAATAAAGAAGATGCAGCCGGTTGTTATGTGTTCGCTCTTTCAAACAAATTCATGTTTTTTGAAGCATGCTTTTAACTCTTGAACGCAGACGTATTTCACATAGTCCATACTTGAAATAACGTTACCGACAAATCTAAAGGAAACTGAAATGGCCCTTTCTGCGTTAAAAGCCGCCCCCAGCTAGCCATGTCAAACGCCAAATGTTGCAACCCTCGAGGCTCCTATGACACACGCCGCTGTTCGGCTACTGATGGAGCTCAAAGGAGAGTCCCAAAACACAACGGGAGGATTATGGTCCAAAACACGATCGGTGAGCGCCCCATTACAACTATATTCCAAACTGTCCGATGAGGGGACAATGAGTTCTGGGAGATAATATTTAAGTTCAGTTAAGGATTGTGGGCTTGACCACTGAATGTCATATTTTACGAATTAAAACTTAGGTAAGAAAGCAATGGAAAAGCCTATGAAGGGATGTTCTGTAACTCATATCGACAGACCACTTCCACCCCAGCCATTAAGAAATGCATGGTTATAGAAGAGTTAAGGTCTGCAGTGTTTAGACTCACCCATATTGGTTCCGCCAAAATCGGCCCCACTATTCAGGCCGCAACATTGCACCTGTAAGTGAAAAACAACAACAGCTGTAGTATTTCTCAGTTAAGATAGACATTCATGTACGTAAAAAGGTTTTGTAGGGCAGAAGATATTCTACCTATAAATTCCTCATAAACCACTTCGATATTAAGTAACTCGCAAGAAATGCATACTTGGCAGTTAGATCCGATACCTTCGGTAGTGCTGAGAATAGCAGTCAACTATGCCACGAAGGGCAAAAACCCTTATCATGGACCATCTATTGTGTGAGGACCAGAGATCTGTGGCACGCATAGGCAGGCAATTTAGCATTGTTAGTCATTGCTTTCGATCCTGCTTCCGGTTCACGTAACTATACCTTGAAACCGGATCTAGCTGGATGAGGAAGGAGAGATTGTGGTAGATTATGTACAAGTCTTCTATCGCTTTAAGTTTATCCAAGCGTGGTTTACAATCCTTATGTCCACCATGCTGTAGGGCACGCCGTTAATTTCGTCAGTGACGACGGTCGAACTGTAGCCACATAATAAAACGTATACTTTTGTATTGTCTATTTTTTAATTTTCTATTAAATGTTTAGTTTGTTTTGGAAAATTGTGGGTCGTGACTCCTGACACTCCAGTGCATTTTCTCCTATGAGCATCGAAAAACAGAGTTACGCAATTTACCCTATGCCTGAAAGATGACTCCAAAACACCACATCCCGAATCATTCTGTAATGCAGTTACTATTTTATCGACTGCCATACTCCTATATACATATTATAGGCGGTCCCTGCTCAGACTCTGATTACTAAACTTTCCTGGTCTTCATTATGTTTCCAGTCCACAACCGAGTGTTTGTCTTCGCGCTTCACATTGCTGGCAAATACATGAGGGTCGGAATGCCTATTTATTGATCATTTACATTCAGTATCCAGACGTGGACCAGCTTCAGAAGAATGTGACCAATAAATTGAATTCGGTTCGAGTTGAGCATGTGGTCTAAGGTACTAATAGTTAAATTACGGCCTCATATTCCGTGGACTGTGGTTGAGAGTCTCAGGAGTCACCTGGGGTACGCTCGATGATGAGAGAAATTTGGCCGGAAGCATTTTTCCAGTTGCCCTTATATAGATTACCATTGATCTCCAACCTTCCATCTTTTCACGCTGTACAGGTCTGCGACTCAGCCTTTTTATGTTAGCTGCCGATCTTCGCAATGTGTGCGCACGCAATTCTGTCTCAAAATTCGCGACATGATTTGGCAGTCCTGTGAGTATTCGCTGGAAAAAGTGAGAAGACATTGACTACGACTTAACCAGTATGGACAACCTCACCACCAACACATGCAGGACCAATTATTCTGTTTCTGTTGTGCCTGCATTTTATGGTATCATGATATGAGCCTTCTTGTGGCACAGAGCTCAAATAAATGTTCCTCTTTTCTAGCTTCCAAATCAACATTCAGCTACTCGTGTGCTTACGCTTATGCAACAACCAGCCAAACGAAGACCGACGGTGGCTTAAATGCTGTTTTATTTAAATTTTCCGAATGTAAAGAATTAATCTACGTCAAAGAAGCAAAAATACCCCAACTTACTTGACTCATTATCAGGTTCCAAATGAAACTTGCCACATTTGTCCCATTGATTCCTTCGTAGCTTGGAATGTATGTGACCAATTGCTCCTCAACCAAGTCGATAAACTAAATGAAAATCGAAAATTCAATTGGCAAGCCTATGTTTTCGGTAATTTATAATCAGGCCACTGCAAGTACATGAAGAATGAAATCGTGAGCTATTGACAGGGTTTATATATTTCCAGGGGGAAGGGTTATGACACTCGTCATTCCTACGCCACCTGCATGACAGAGACAGCGTGTGGAAGACGATGGCTTGGAGGGGTTGTTTGAGGTGTAGTGTGAGTGCCATATGTACGCCAAACACACGGAGTACATGCGTCTGTTATCGGGATTTCGGGATGGCGTGCAATCATCACTTGGAGTTGGCCAGGGAAGATTGAGTGCCTGCATCAACTTCTTCTGACAAAAAAGCCGGATTCGATAAAGGACTAACCACTTCATCGGTTGTTGCCAACACCCGTTGGCATAGGGCTTTAGGGTAGTGTTCTGGTGCCCGGTAGATAATATGAAATGTCTCCTGGCATCAAATTTATGGTTCATATCGATTAGATGGGTGAGCATCAAACTTTAAATCGATTGATTTTCCCCTTTACCTAGCCCAGCAGCTATGTACTTGTGTACCATCTTCTATAGACGCCTCATTGTGAAGCTTATGTATCCAACTCCAGAGGAGCAGGTAAATGAATACATACACATTGATGTGGCCTTCAACGGTAGTATGTCTTTATCCCCTCCTCCGACCCCTCAACCGTAGGAGTCGAGGGGTTGCAATGAATACGCGCAAATGTGACGCGGTTAAGTACTTGTGATAGCTGTAGGTTAACGTTGTCTAACGAATTCACATTTGTCTACTAGAAAAGGTAGTTATAAAAAATAAGTCTTTTTTTCTGCAGTTGCAACGACAGGCTTTTCGGCACATTCCCTAATATTTTGGACGGTAAATTTCTCCGGATAGCCGTTTTTGCGGGTGTGTTCTGTAGCTGCTGGGGTACCGCTGCAATATTTTTTAGGAGAGCGGATGCGTTGCACTCTAGCCACCAATCCCTGGACTAAATTTCGTTTTAGAGTTATGGGAATAAAATTGTGGAAACTAATGATATTTTCAATCAAGGTTTTTTTTCGGAATATCTTGCGTCGGATATCCCCATCCTCTCGTCAGCGTCGAAGGACATCGAGGAATGCGAGTTCGTTATTCACCTCGGTCTCTGCAACAAACCCTAGCCAGGGGTGCGCCCTATTACACTTCTGAACTAGGAAATCGATTTCGGTGGAACGACTTTCCAGGCAGAAGGTATTGTCTACATACTGACTATGCATTCAATATAAGATAGCGTCCACCTCCTTAGTATTTAATGTTTAATGTTTAAATACTGCCTACAGAGGTTGTGTATCCAAAAAAACTTAAAGAGGAATACTTTCATAGCTATTATTAGTCCTTGATTAAAACACTTTATAGATTCAAGTTCCCCGTCAGTAGGAATGATTAATTTTAAGGCTGCACCAACCATAATATTTAAAATAGACGACTCACGCTCTGTTTCTGACTGGCGAGGACGATGATGCCGATGACCTGCCCAAGCAGCAGTAGTCCCAACAGGGTTGCATACTATATGGAATTGAGGAGGTTCCATGAAATGAAGAAAGGGCGAAACTTACGGTTATAAGCAGAATCTTGATCAAACAACTGGCAGCGATCAGACCGATCAGAGACAAGATCAGCACCGCCAAGCCGAAGTACGCGATTCCGAGCAGAACAGGTCCTAACGTGAAAGGCAGAGATGAAATTGAAAAACATGGAAAGGCGTCCACATTAGAGTTGACTTTATTCTTTCGGAGAAACCTCCTCTTTTGGCTTATGTCGGCTCAGGATGCAAAGTAGCTCATTTACCGCAACGAAACATATGCAGAAGTAATTCTACACTACGAGAGCCACAGCCCACTCTCACACAGGAGGAGTACCGTCAAAAGTCTGCTACGTCGAGCAAAGACACCTTGCTCTGACGAAGAAAGCTACCGATTCGAGCTAAATTAGCTGTGTAAATTATTTGCCTAAAGACTTCCGAAATTTTTCGTACGTCAAAGCATGAAATAACAAGAGTCCAAAGAAAAGGAACTAGATAGTCCCAATCAGGCACCCAGACAGATATATGGCAAATCCTTCCTTATAGTAGAAATGTGTCTGAACTCATTGAAAGACACTTACGGAAACACCAAATAAAAGTGGTACAAAAACCAAAGGCTACTTTATGCACTGAGCTCATACAATCTAAGGATAGGGTTGGCTATCTTGATAAAGAAAAATTTCATCTAGAAGATCTCGTGTGGTACCTCTGATGCCGAATATTTTGACCAAACAGGAACATCTGTCTTCACACGCATTTACGAACATCAATTGGCAGTCAAGAGGCGCGACTATCTGCAAACCCCCGATACAGGGCTAACCACCTGCGATAACACTCGCATTGTTCGAATTTTTCTTTCCAAAAATGCTAAGGGCTTCTCGAGGCCGCGCACTCTGATATTTAATGCACCAATCGGCACATTGGGATTTGAAGCCGCGTACAAAATCTCAGGGGAAATTGAAGAGATGAGAACAAATCGGTACAGACTGACGCACCCAGTGTACTGTTTTTGGCATACTTAATCAAATCTGACAATGAACTAGGGAGCCAGCGTCGAAAAATTACCAGCAAAGTTTCCTATTTCTTTTTTCGAGGAAACTTTTTGCCATTTAAATATATTACCAGGTTTCAGAACGTGCTTCACCCGTTGTGCTTTAGGGCTCAACCTAGATGCCTCTTAATAAAGGTTAATAATGGGGCACCGAAAAATACAAGGGAGACCAGAATGGCCATTTTTATCTTGTTAGCTGTAGACTTAATGATCAAGGATCCCAGGTTAAAATCCCAGATGCTTCACACCTGGGGTTGGGTATGTCTGGTTTATGACAACTAACAAGGCAGTAATGGTCATTTTATTCTCCTTTGCCTTTGTCTGCACCACCTTCCGCATGCATATATACATAAATCGCAATCCTCATCTTCCGAAGAAGACGAAGAAGAAGAGGGGCGAGTTAATGGACCGAATTATATTTGTACTGACGTTTCAGAAGCCTCCTCGCTTCCATCATGAGAGTATTGCGGTTGCTGTCCCTGGTTGTCTTGAGTAAGTCAATCTTGCCGCTTTCCTCGTAGAATAGCGGTACTGGACGCACAAACTTTGACCTGCCCATCCACTGCTGACGGGTAGGGACCATATGGCAACAAGTGGCTAATGAACTCCTCCAGCACAAACGCCAGATGACGATTTCTATGACAGAAGCACGATAACATCTAGGGATACGAAAAATCGAGGATGTTGTCACCATGCCCGCAGACAAAGAACGTTCGATGGTCATCATGGATAAGGACAAAACTGCGTAATCTCTTGATGGACAAGGAATCCTATGCGCCAGCAACTATCAATGAGTGTGAAAATATCATGAACGGCATAAAAAAGACGGTCGAGAAGCTGAGGAAGGGGGAGCCCACGTGATCAGAAACGCTGGCCACAAAAGCCACTGATGCCACGATGGCCCGATGGCTTGATGACGCGCTTCTACGGCCTGCCAAATGTCCACAAGCCAGGAGTGCCCCTACGCCACATAATCTCCTTACGTGGCCCCCTAAATGTTATGCGGTCATAGTGGTTTTACCAGCGAGTTTGTTTCCTTACAAGGATTCGAAGTGGTAAGTTAATTCACCTAAGGAGTATTTAACACGCATCCAATACCTTGAAGAAGAAGCAGACGAGCTGATGGTGTCATTTGACGTGATCTTGTTATTCACCTCTAGCCCACCTACACTGGCTATCGACGCCATTGAGAGCTTTCTCCAGGAAAATATGATGAGACAGACCAACAACTCAAACGAGCGCATATCATCGAGCTCCTAGAACTGGGTCTAAAGGCCTTTTTCACATTCAATGACCGGGTCTTCTAGAAAAATAAGGGAACACCGATGGGCTCACGCCTGTCTGGGCTAATTGCCAAGTGGTTTTGGAGAGGCTCAAGCAGCTTCTCTTCAGCTCGTACCCCCCAATTTCTGGGCGAGCTACGTCGACGACAAGTTCATCATAATCAAGGCATTGTTGAATTCAATTTTTTTCTGAAATCCAGTTTACGATGGAAGAAGAAGTCAACAAACAGTTTCCCTTCCTTGACGTTCAAATTACCAAACTGGCAGACGGCAAGATAAGGCCAACGGTCTACCGCAAGGCAACCAACACTAGGCGCCTCCTCCACTTCCGATGTAACCACCCTGTTGGCCACAACACAGTTATGTCAGAATCCCCTTCCGTCGTGTTCAAACACACTGTAGCGATGACAGTGGGAAGAAAGAAGAAATGGAGTACTTGCATGCCCTTTTTACAGTCAAAAGTTATCCAAAGTTCTTCATACGAAAGTGCCTCGGAAAGACCCAGTTTGAGCAGTTAAGCAAAGAAAAGCCAAAGTTCCTGCTAACAATCTCCTAGGTGAAGATCGCTTCAGGGGCAACGACAAGAATCTTAAAACCTCATACACCATACATACACTAAGTCAGAAAGCAAGTCATTAAGTCTAAAAACACTCCACCGTTAATTAAACAATCAGCAGTGGTCTGCAGCATACTATGTCAAGATTGCGATTCGAGGTATGTTGGTGAAAGGGGTAAACATCTGGGCACAAGATTGCACGAACACCAACTTGCAATCAACCGCAAGGAAGATCTGTCTTTGTTCTATGGTCGCGTACAACAGCTGAACCATGATTTCGTCTACGAGAAAGCGACGGTTAATGGCCGAACCATTGAGAAGATGAACAGACCTGTGCTCGAAAATTGGTCCTCGACTGGCACACTCAACCAAGCTATAGATCTGCATCCTGCCTACCAGGTACTTCACACAAGGCTATGGTCAGTTAAGTCAAGATCAATCGGGCAAAAAAGTACGAGGAACTGAGAGAGGACGCTCACGGAAAAGAGGGGGAGCGGCCGGTGGTCACATGACCAAGGTTGAAACAGTTCGCGAAACAAGCAACGTCTGATCAATCTGCAGATTGACGTGGGGAAGGCCCATGGCTCATCGGTAGAGCGCTGGACACAATTTACAAAGGCACCGGGTTCAAATCCCAGGTGGTTACACTTGAGATTAGCTATGACTGGTTGAGGACGAATACTAAGACAGAAATGGATATTCCGGTCTCCATAGTATTTGTCTGTTCTGTCTTATCCTCAAAGATACGACAACTCGCTATGCGGCTGCTTGCGAAGGCTCTTAAGCGAGCACTAAGGCACAGTTGGACAAACATGTCCCATAACCAGATCAGTGAGCCTCATACTATCATGAATATATATATATATATATATATATATATATATATATCCCCAGGTGTACACACTTGGGATTGGTTATGACTGGCTGATGACGGCTAATAAGCCGGCAATGGCCATTCCGGTCTCTATTGTCTTTCTCGGTTCCATTTTATATATATATATATATCTGTTAATGTGGAACCGACAAAGACAAGGGAGACCGGAATGGCCATTTCTGGCTTATTAGCCGTCATCTGCCAGTCATACCCAATCCCAAGTGTGTACACCTGGGATTCGAACCCGCGACCTTTGGTATTTGAGTCGAACGCTCTACCATTGAGCCACGGGCTCGTTGCTTTGTCGGTTGCGATCGGGAATATGATGATAGTGTGTGGCTCACCGATCTGCTTAAGGAACATTTATGTTCCGTTGTGCCCTGGAACTCAGACTAGAGTACTCACAGGCAGTCGCATAGCGACATGTAGCATATGTTGTTAATGTGCAACCGACAAAGACAAGGGAGACCGGAATGGCCATTTCTGGCTTATTAGCCGTCATCAGCCAGTCATACCCAATCCCAAGTGTGGCACACCTGGGATTCGAACCCGCGACCTTTGGTATTTGAGTCGAACGCTCTACCATTGAGCCACGGGCTCGTTGCTTTGTCGGTTGCGATCGGGAATATGATGATAGTGTGTGGCTCACCGATCTGCTTAAGGAACATTTATGTTCCGTTGTGCCCTGGAACTCAGACTAGAGTACTCACAGGCAGTCGCATAGCGACATGTAGCATATGTTGTTAATGTGGAACCGACAAAGACAAGGGAGACCGGAATGGCCATTTCTGGCTTATTAGCCGTCATCAGCCAGTCATACCCAATCCCAAGTGTGGCACACCGGGGATTCGAACCCGCGACCTTTGGTATTTAAGTCGAACGCTTTCTACCATTGAGCCACGGGCTCGTTGTTTCTGTCGGTTGTGATCGGGAATATGATGATAGTGTGTGGCTCACCGATCTGCTTAAGCGAACATTTATGTTCCGTTGTGCCCTGGAACTCAGACTAGAGTACTCACAGGCAGTCGCATAGCGACATGTAGCATATGTTGTTAATGTGGAACCGACAAAGACAAGGGAGACCGGAATGGCCATTTTCTGGCTTATTAGCCGTCATCAGCCAGTCATACCCAATCCCAAGTGTGGCACACCTGGGATTCGAACCCGCGACCATTGGTATTTGAGTCGAACGCTCTACCATTGAGCCACGGGCTCGTTGCTTTTGTCGGTTGCGATCGGGAATATGATGATAGTGTGTGGCTCACCGATCTGCTTAAGGAACATTTATGTTCCGTTGTGCCCTGGAACTCAGACTAGAGTACTCACAGGCAGTCGCATAGCGACATGTAGCATATGTTGTTAATGTGGAACCGACAAAGACAAAGGAGACCGGAATGGCCATTTCTGGCTTATTAGCCGTCATCAGCCAGTCATACCCAATCCCAAGTGTGGCACACCTGGGATTCGAACCCGCGACCTTTGGTATTTGAGTCGAACGCTCTACCATTGAGCCACGGGCTCGTTGCTTTTGTCGGTTGCGATCGGGAATATGATGATAGTGTGTGGCTCACCGATCTGCTTAAGGAACATTTATGTTCCGTTGTGCCCTGGAACTCAGACTAGAGTACTCACAGGCAGTCGCATAGCGACATGTAGCATATGTTGTTAATGTGGAACCGCAAAAGCCAAGGGAGACCGGAATGGCCATTTCTGGCTTATTAGCCGTCATCAGCCAGTCATACCCAATCCCAAGTGTGGCACACCTGGGATTCGAACCCGCGACCTTTGGTATTTGAGTCGAACGCTCTACCATTGAGCCACGGGCTCGTTGCTTTTGTCGGTTGCGATCGGGAATATGATGATAGTGTGTGGCTCACCGATCTGCTTAAGGAACATTTATGTTCCGTTGTGCCCTGGAACTCAGACTAGAGTACTCACAGGCAGTCGCATAGCGACATGTAGCATATGTTGTTAATGTGGAACCGACAAAGACAAGGGAGACCGGAATGGCCATTTCTGGCTTATTAGCCGTCATCAGCCAGTCATACCCAATCCCAAGTGTGGCACACCTGGGATTCGAACCCGCGACCTTTGGTATTTGAGTCGAACGCTCTACCATTAAGCCATGGGCTCGTTGCTTTGTCGGTTGCGATCGGGAATATGATGATAGTGTGTGGCTCACCGATCTGCTTAAGGAACATTTATGTTCCGTTGTGCCCTGGAACTCAGACTAGAGTACTCACAGGCAGTCGCATAGCGACATGTAGCATATGTTGTTAATGTGGAACCGACAAAGACAAAGGGAGACCGGAATGGCCA